>JBBMKE010416501.1:0-11220 GCA_037834125.1 Lippia alba | reverse complement strand
GTCCAAGTTGTGATTGACCCTGGGGGTAAATAATACAACCATTCTTTTGCATCATCAGCTAAAGAGAAGGGGAATGCGCTCAATTTGATTTGTTCCTCCGTAACTCCATTTGGGCGCATGCTAGAGCAAACCACGTGAAATTCCTTGAGGTGTTGATTGGGATATTCATTCTCCTTGCCTCTGAACGTGGGAAGTAGGTGGATCAAACCTGACTTTAACTCAAAGTCAGTTGTCAAGGTGGGCAATGTGATGCATAAAGGTTCTTGACCTACAGGTGTTGCTGCTAGCTCTCTTAGTGTCTGATTCTCTGCCGCCATGCTTAAGGGATAGCCACAACTTATGCTTCTAATATCGGCATCAGAAAATAAACTGACCAAACAGGGGAACTGATCTTCTTCAAGAAAATTGCTACTGTAAGCTTGTTGTTTGCGTATTCTAGTTTCATTTCTGATATGTCTCAGAGTCTTTTCTATCTCAGAATCGTAAGGAACCAACTTCTTCGAATATTCAGATCTGGTCATACAAGAAAATACAAATAATTAAAACTAGTCCCCGGCAACGGCGCCAGAAATTTGATGGTTGCCAAATCCACCAAATAATAACCTTTACTCTCCAATACACTAAAAATAGAGTATAGTGTCAAAGGGATCGAACCCAAAGGACTAGCAGTCTATATTTATCACGAAATGACTTAGAAATACGCGTAAGAAATGATTCACAACAGGGGGGATTTATGTAATTATCAAACTATAAACTAAACACTAAAATGCAAGATAAAAAGTAAATGAAAGCTAATGTAAAGTGACAGAAATTACCTGATTTGAAGAGGGATTATCCTAGCCAAGTTGTCCTTATAATTTATACATTCGATTTGATCATAGATTCAATATTCAACTCTAATTCATTGATAGACCGGCTATATTGGTAACAAGCTCTACACACCTCATCATTTCTTATGTTTATAATGATTATGAGAAGCTCACTAACCATCCTCTTATCACAAAAGCAGTCTTATAGAACGCTCCTAAGATTTAACTCCGTGATAGCATTAGTTTCGTAAAGGATGCCGATCCTAACCAACAAACTCAAAGAAGCATGGAATGTTTAAGTTATTATGTATGCCTCTCATTATTCTCAACTAAACATGGTCATAAACTATCAATGATGTGTGACTCTTATGCACGTTTACAAGAAAATTACGGATCATGTATTCATGCAGTCGAATAGAACAAGTTTCAAGATAATAGTGGATCAGAAAATTACCCAAAAATATGCTCAAACCATACACTCAAGATGCATACATATACCAAGAATATAGAGCTGCATAAGCACAATTAGATCTCACAAATCTCAAGCATGAATCAAAGAAACAACTTCACTAGGATAAATGGAAACTTAGCTGCTGTACATGCTTATAAAATGGACAAAAACCAACTGTTTCAGATCTGAAAATAAGCTAACAAGAATGATCTTCACAAGAGAGTTCAACTAGCTAAGCAAATATAAGCATAAACATAAGTTAAAAAGATGATAAAAGAAAAAAAAGCTTGCTGATCATAACAGGGGGGAAGTCCCCTGTGTTCTGGTGTTTCTTCAGCTGCCTTTGCTACTACGTGAATGCCTTTACTCTAGAGAAAAGCTGAATCCGTTTGTTTCTTCATAAGCCTTTCTTAAAAGCTTGGAAATCCAATCTTTGGCACACAAATCAAGGGTAAAAAAATCTTTAGAGGCCCAAAACCTGATGATTTTCTTCTTAAGACGCACAATTCTGATAAAGCAGCTGCAAGTTGCTGAAATCATCCAAAAATAGAAAGTCAGTCACAACTTTTGACTTTGATGACATGTTTGTCAGCCTTAGTTCAAAGGATGATCATGGCTTAAGGTCATGGCACAGGTATTTTTCTGCACTTGGAAACTTCTTTTGATCCATGTTTTACATTGTGCTCCATTTTTCCTTAATCATAACTGTAATGCCAATTTTAAGCATAATTAAGTATATTTCCTGTCAAATATGTGGGGAAAATTAAGGCTAATTAAGCCCAAAATACACACTAACACCAAACGTAGTCCCAAAATAGCAAGTAGGCGGAACCACCGAGCCATCAACTCCAATGGTACAATCGACAAACTCTGTCAACTCCATCATCAACTCAACGAATACCCCTGAGGTAAGAAAAACTGGTGATAGTTCGGTTTCAGTTTCTATTATTCCCTATATTCCCTATGATGATAACAGTGCAGGGAGTAGTGAGGAACAGGGGGAGAGTGGAAATGATGAAAATAATGCAGATGAGGATAAAAAGAGATATGTGCTGCCCCCACGGTCAACGAGAGGAATTCCTCCCAAACGGTATGAACCAGATCATGTCGGCCGGACTCCTAGATATCCAATAGCCAACAGGTCAGAAAAAATATAGCACCTCAAGCGCTGGCCCATACAAAAGCAATTCAGTCTGTCAGAATCCCGAGTAAAGTGGAAGAGGCCCTCGAGGATGGAAAATGGGTCAAAGCAATGGAAGTAGAAATGGAGGCGTTAGAAAAGAATGAAACGTGGGAGAAGTGTGTCGTACCTGATGGAAAGAGAATTGTTGGTTGTCGCTGGGTGTTTACAGTAAAACATTGAGCAGACGGGAGTATCGAGAGATACAAGGCGAGGTTAGTGGCCAAGGGATACACACAGACATATGGGATTGATTATTCAGAGACCTTTTCTCCCGTAGCGAAGATTGACACCATCAGGGTGTTGTTCTCGGTAGCAGCCAACCGAGAATGGGATCTCCATCAGTTCGATGTTAAGAATGCCTTTTTTCATGGGGACCTACAGGAAGAAGTATACATGGAACCCCTCCCCCCCAAGGATTCACGGGAAAATTCAGCAGTAGGGAAGACTGCAGATTAAAGAAGGCTCTGTATGGGCTGAAGCAGTCGCCCCGAGCCTGGTTTGGGAGATTTTCAGCAGCTATGAAGAAGTATGGATATCACCAGAGCAATTCAGATCATACTTTGTTCATTAAAAGGCTACGTGAACTAGTGACATGCTTGATTATCTATGTTGACGATATGGTCATTACAGGGGATGATCGAGAGGAAATTGCCAACCTCAGGATAAATCTGTTCACTGAGTTCGAAATGAAGGATTTTGGGCCGCTGAAGTACTTTCTTGGGATAGAGGTACTACGCTTTAGGAAAGGGATCTACATTTCGCAAAGGAAGTTTATTCTTGATTTACTAACTGAGACTGGGTTGTTGGAGTGTAAGCCAGCTGACACTCCCACGGCTGCAAATCACGGTCTAAGAATAGTGGATGGAGCAGAAGAGACAGATAGGTTGCAGTATCAGCACTTGGTTGGGAAATTAATCTACTTAGCTCACACCAGACCGGACATAGCTTATGCAGTAGGCGTACTGAGTCAGTTCATGCACAGACCGCAGAAGGCGCATATAGAGGCAACCATCAGAGTGTGTAGATATTTGAAGGGTTGCCCGGGGAGAGGAATTATTTTTCAGAAAAATGGGCACTTGGAGATTGATACTTATACAGACGCAGACTGGGCAGGGAGTCAGAGTGATCGGAGATCGACCTCCGACTATTTTACGCTGGTTGGGGGTAATGTATTGACTTGGAAGAGTAAAAAATAGAAGGTGGTTGCTCTCTCGAGTGTAGAAGCCGAGTTTTGAGGAGTGGCACGAGGAGTAGCAGAGATACTTTGGTTGAGGAAGTTACTTACAGAGATCGACTTTCCTCCAACCAAAAAATGCAGACTTATGTGCGATAATCGAGCAGCGATTAGTATATCTGAGAATCCGGTCCAACTCGATGGCACAAAACACGTTGAGGTTGACAGACATTTCATTAAAGAGAAGATTGAAGATGAAATAATTGAGTTGCCATTTGTTAGGTCAGAAGATCAGCTAGCAGACATACTCAACCAAAAGGTGAATGGGAGGATATTTAGAGATGTGTTAGGCAAGTTGCAAATCGGTGATCCAACTTTACAACTTGAGGGAGAGTGTAGAAAATAGAAAAGTTAATATTTGGGGGATTTGTTATAATCCTGTAATTAGCTGCAGTGATTGTCTTTCCTTTATTAGCCTAGCCTATGTTGTATATCTTGTACATTGCACGATTACAGAACACAAAATCATAGAAGCAATATACAGTTTTTCCTCCCAAATCATGAATTCCTCTAAGTTTAACACCTGACCCCCTGAACAACGGCCATGAGTTCAGCGACGATGTTCGAGGCTTCACCAATGCCGTAGCTGAATGCCAACACAACTGACTCCATGTAGTTTCGAATAACTCCTCCAGTCCCGGCAGGGCCTGGATTACCCTTCGAAGCTCCATCTGTGTTGAGTTTCATTTGACCCAATCTCGGACGCATCCATCTGACTATAACCATTTTACTATCCGGAGGTCGCTGAAGATGTATTCCAAATAGTTTACTTTAGAGATGTCACCTTTCCAAGCTATCCTCTTCATACGGCAAGTCTTACTCCATCCGAGTAAATGTGTTCAAACTTGACGAATGATGTTATAAGAGCTGAACTTTGAACCATTATGTTTAGCTCGATTTCTTTCGGACCAAATGTACCAAAAGATTAAACTAAGGAGGATCACTCTGATATAATTCATTCCACTAAAAGCAGAAGAGTTTAACCAAGCTTGAAACATTCTAATTGGGGAATCAATTCCAGCAAGTTGCAGACCGAAAATATTAGCTAAATGTTCCCAATCCTGTTTCGCTTTCACGCCATCGATGAAGAGGTGTTTCACAGTTTCAAGTTGCGAGCAACACTGGTATTTAGAGGGAAATATTATCCCTTTCCGGTGCAGCCTCTCGTCAACGGGAATCCAATCGAAAATAAGGGGCCAGAGAAAAATCGTTATTGTAGAAGTGAGGTCAGCGGACCAGATTAATTTAGTCAGTTGGCTGCCATTTTTCCTTTTTCGAATACACTTCCATGCAAATTTTATAGAAAAGTTTCCATCAGGGCTTGTAGTCCAACATGGTGTATCCTCCATATTGCAATCAAAAGGAATCTTCAAGATTTCCTCGGCTTTATCTCGTCCAACAACGGCATTAACAATGTGATTGTCCCAATTATTATTATTCCGAAAGTCCCTAACTTCAAGAGAGCTGAGAGCTTCATCAGTAAGAATGCTTTGAAGTTTCTCTTTAGACCATCTATCATAGCAAAAGGAAATCCGACCTTCCCCTAAATTCCATGCAGTGAAATTTTCAGCTGTTTCGCGTATAGACGCGATTCTTCTCCACGTGTGTGAGTGACTGGCATTCACCGGCGCTTTTACAGGGTGAATATTGAGATAATATCTATCTTGCATGTACTCTGCCCAAAGAGATTTGCTAGTCCGAAGTCTCCACCATAGCTTGAGAGAAAAAGATTCAATAATATCATCAATATCTCGGAAAACATGCCTTCTTCCAAGCAATCCAGTGGATACGTCGCTTCTCATTCGAAGACCCCCAGAAGAACCTATTAAGCATTAATTCCATAGATCGCACCACAGACTTCGGCGGGTTCAGAATTTGAAGAGTGTGCATGGGAATCGTATATAGGACTGATTTGATCAGTTGTAGCTGTCCCCGTGTGAGAGCCTACTCGATTCCCAACCCTTAATCCGGTCTCTAATCATAACCATTATATCGTCAAACAGAGCGATACGGCGTCTTCCATTAACAACGGGGCACCAAGATATTTAATCGGAATTTTATCTTGCGAGAAGTCTAGAACATCATAAACCAAATTGGCAGCCACTTCCTAGTTATTGCCCACAACAAAAGAACTTTTGTTGTTGTTCAATTTTTGCCCCGAGACTTCTTCATACTTCTGAAGGATTGCTTTGATTCCTAGGAGTGATGCTCTTTTGCTGTTAGTGAAGATAATCATATCATCCGCATAAGCAAGATGAGAAATAAGCAGAGATGACGGGCTTTTGAATCTAGCTTCTGTGCTCTCTATCATATACTTGTCAAGAAAGAAAGAAAGATAGTCAGCACCAATGACAAAGAGCACTGGGGATAACGGATTCCCTTGTCTTAATTCTCCTGTCGAGTGAAAGATTCCTTCAGCAGCCCCATTCACTGAAACCGAAAACCAGTTGCTCACGACAGCTTTAACCCAACTGATCCAAGTGTTCGAGAATCCTTTCCTGCGTAGAACTTCATACAGATATTTCCATTCCATACGATCATAGGCTTTGGACATGTCCAGCTTTAAGATAACATTCTTATCTAAGCCACGAGAATCAATCGAGCTAACCATTTCTTGAGCTAGAAGAATATTATCACTAATAAGCCGACCTTTAATGAACCCACTATGATTAGGAGATACGACTTTCGGTAACACCTCTGTTAGTCTTGAATTCATAATTTTGGTGATTATTTTATTCTTGACGTTATAGAGGCTTATGGGTCTAAAATCAGACCAGTAAACCGGATTTTCTTTTTTCGGGATCAAAACAATCGTAGTAGCCATATAAGCCTTCGGTAAGGGGGTGCCCTGACAAAAGTCTTGTACCGCCTCCATTAAGTTATGTTGAATAATCTGCCAAAAATGCTGGTAAAAGCAAGTACCGAAACCGTCCGGTCCAGCAGCACTGTGTGCGTTTATAGCAAAAACCGCATTTCTCACTTCTTCCATTGTAGGGGCACTGATCAGTTTATTCCCATCCTCTGTGCTAAGAACCGAGGGTATCTCATCCAGCATGCCTTCAAGGTTATTGGAGCTGGCATTGCAAGTTAACTGGTTCTGGAAAAAGTTTTTAGCAGAAACTTTTAATTGAACCGAATTAGTAATCTCTATGTGACCCTCTCTTATGGTTTTGATTTGTCCCTGAAATCGTTTTTTCTTAACAAGGGCATGGAAATATCGAGTGTTCCTCTCTCCATCTTCTATCCATTTGCAAGCAGCCTTCTGACACCAAAAGTCTTCCTCCATAGCAATAGCTCTGTTCCTCAAGGCAATGCATTTGTTCAGCTCAATAAGGTGTTTCTCCGACTGGTTGTTGTCATAATTCTCTTCAGCCCTTTTCACCCTCATTTCTACTTCCTCCACCTTATCAAAAATATTCCCAAATATTTGTTTGTTCCAAACTTTCAAATATTGCTTTAGCCTATTTAGCTTCACATGTAGTTTCCAAAGGCCTCGAGAATGAACTGGTTGATCCCAATTTTCACGCACTAATTCATCGAATTTTGGGGGTCGGAGCCACATTTCCTGGAAGCGGAACGAAGCTGGCGAACGGACTTCATCTTTTCCATACCTTATAAGCAAAGGCCTGTATCAGAACCTCCTCACGGGAGGTGCTTAATTAGAGTAACTGGGAAGCTATCTCCCCAAGATTCATTCACCATGACTCTATCCAATCTTTGTAACATATGTTTTTTGGCCCAAGTGAAGATCGGACCTTCGAACCGTGGCTCTATCAGGCTACAATCATGTATGCAATCATTAAACTCAGCCATTCCCAAGAGGTCCGGCTGATTACCGCCACTTCTTTCTTCCGTTTTAGTGATGATATTGAAATCTCCACCAAGGATCCAAGGAAAGGGTTGATTCTGAACGTTTCTCATGAAATCCCACAGCTCCCTCTTGCCGGGTGTTGTAGATTTAGCATATATGATCGTCAGGAGGTAAGCTTTGTTCCAGTTTTTGTTAGTCAGTTTAATATGGAGGAATTGCCGATTGTTATCCAAGATGTCCACATTTGTGTCCTGTTCACAGAAAAACCAGATATGGTTAGAAATATTGGAGTAAATTTTTGGAAAATTAAAAATACGAGAGAATAGATTAACATCTAAATGGACCATGGGTTCAAGAATAGCCATAAAATTTAAATGATTTTTCCTTCTATAACTGTTAAGGATACGTTGTCGTCCTTCCTTTCGTATCCCTCTTATGTTCCAAATTAGGCCGTTAAAAAACATGATTCACTTGAGTTCAAGCCCGATGACCGCGTGGTCATCCTTTTAGGGGCCAAGCTGTAGTTTCTCTTTTTCCCATGTCGGTTGAGGACCTCTGTGAAACCAATATCATCTGCCGAATTAGATCTTCGATGCGAAGCTTGAGATTTCTGAGTTTCAATGTCATCTTCATCCTCAGCTCGTTCTTCTTTATCCTCACTTTCATTTTCTATTCCTGAGTCTTCACCCTCATTGTTGCTTTCCGCTGCACTGTCTTGGACTTTAGTCGGCTTGTTATCCGGATTTTGTAATGGCAACACTATCTGAACTGAGTCGATACGAACAGTTTCAGTCGTGTTCGCTGCTGCTTCTTTATTCCGGTCAGCATGAGAGTGGCTTGAAGCTTTGTTTCCTTAAGCCTCATCTCCATTTATCAGATCGATTGCATCATTTGCATGCTCCGTGCCTGTTTTCGCTTTGTTTTCTTGTGGGTATAAATTCTTTTCAACCCACGTTTTTGTAGTGGTTGCTTTGGCATTGCCTTTTGAGACATTGTTGTTTGTCTCAGTTTGACCTCTCACAACTTTCTTTCCTGCTGTATCACCTGGTTTGCTAGCAGTTTTATCAGCCTTTTTTTTATCCTCAATCATACCACGCAAGTCATTGTTGTTTCCGGTTTGATCTTCTATGACTGCACTTTCATTCATATAGCATTCCTCCGCCTTATGCCCAAGTCTTGAACATTGTTTGCAATACAATGGGAGACGTTCATAAACAATATCTTGAATTTGAATTCCTCCCTCATATCCCAGCGTGATTTAGTGTTTCAGGGGTTTTAGAAGGTCGAGTTCAACACAAACTCTTGCGAATTACGGCCTGTTAGCGTCAAGAGTTCCATCATCAAAACACAGTGGTTCGCCAATCACTCTTGCAATATCATAAATCATTTCCTCATCGAAGAATTGAGTCCTGATACCTGGAAAACGAATCCAAACTGGAACAATGGAAGATTCTATGTTTGGGTTAAACGCAGGTGACCATTTAAACACCCAAATCGGGTAACCATCAAACATTATAATTTTCCTAAGCCAAGGTTTAGTAGCATCTTCTTCACAGTTTAGCCGAATGAAAACATGTTTCATATTTAAAAGCCCTAGCTTGAACTCACCCGAAAGTTCCAATTCCATGAAAAGTTCATGTAACCGTGACATAGAAGGATATCCGTGAGAGAACTTACCCACCAAGGCATGTTTGAATGGCTGAGATAACCTATGGATTTCAGTTTCAGAGAATTGGATGTGCGTGAGGCCATTCCGTTCCAAAACCGTGCCATATTTCCGTGAATGTTTAGTTCGGTGAAAGATATGAACCCT
This sequence comes from Lippia alba, assembly GCA_037834125.1. NCBI lineage: Eukaryota > Viridiplantae > Streptophyta > Magnoliopsida > Lamiales > Verbenaceae > Lippia > Lippia alba. Next base: position 1,919 of record JBBMKE010416501.1, on the reverse strand, counting down.
TGCGCGTACAGGGTTTGTGTTCCTGATGGTGTTGGGAGTTGAGGTTTGTTGACGTTTACCGGCTACCGCCACAGCATAGCTTCAGCGTTAGGTGTTCGCCGGTTCCTGGAGAGCGGCCTCCGCCGTCGGCGGCGGCTCCATGAAGCCCTAGACGGAGATTATAGTTTTTCTACTCCAATCTTTTAAAATAAGAAAACCTTCTTAATTATAATTAAAAGTGATACTAATTAATTATTTAATGTATAAAATATGGGAAAAATATTATTTTTCATCATTTAAAAATGTCATTTTTCGATTTTGATCCTGATCTTTAACATTTTCTCACATTGCATCCTTTTTTATTTAATTTTTCTGAATATTAATTCTCTGCATCTAATTACGTGGTAAAATTTTGCGAATTTTTCCTCAAAAATTTGAGTTGGCATATATGACATACATTTTTAATGTTTAATTAAGGAAAAAAATAAAAAAAATATCACGTAATTATATAAATTAATCTTATTTAAAATACCCTCTATTATTTTTTATCTTCTAATTTTATCCCAACTTCATCTCTTTCCTCAATTAAAATAAAAAATTCAACTTTTCTCAAACTTTGAACAAGTCATGCAGCCAGCTTCGTTGATGGAATTCGGTGAATGAAGTATGAGAATTCATCTACTCGACAAGACCAATGGTCTTGGAAGTGGTTTCATGGTCTGAAACGACTGGCGATGGAGATATTGGCTGGTGAAGTGGCGGCTGACGACACGCGCAATAGTCGCGACTTTCATACTTCGTTTTCGGCGATTTCGACGGCTAATATATCATAGCACCCATGGCATGGGCATTGTATTATGCTTTAGGAGAAATCTATTAGGAGTGGTCTCGAGGATTGACGTGCTATTTTGGCGGAGATATCGTTGTTTGAAGACAGCACCGACGGGGTGATACGACTTTTAGGCCCTCGAATGGGCGTTTTCGGTGATGGAATGAAATCAAATTGGTAGGTGTTTCGAACGTCTCGACAAGCCGAGTCAAATAGTGGCGGTCCCTTCATCCAATTCATTCGGATAACAAAACAGCGGTTGTAAAATTAGAAAAGTTGAGATTTTTTATTTTAATTATGGAAATAGATGAAGTTGGGGTATAATTAGAAGAAAACTATAATAGAAAGGTATTTTATTAAATAAGAATAGTTTATGTAATTATGTGGTATTTTTTTATTTTTTTCCTTAAATGCTAATAATTCACATCATATGCCAACTCAGATTTTAAAGGAAAAATCAGAAAAAAAAAAAAAACCAAAATTTTGCCACGTACGATGTAAAGGACTAAAGTTGAGAAAAATCGAGTAAAAAATGATGTAATATGAGGGAAAAAATAAAAGTTCAATACCAAAATAAAAAAATAAAATCTATATATATATATATATATATATATATATATATTGCATATTCATTTATAAACATATTACATTAATGATCAATCCTCCCCCGTACCCCCGCGCAACCGCGCAACACCATGTAGTCTTTGGGGTCCTCTTTTCCGAATTCCGACCACTATGTGTTTGTAGGTGTTCTATCTAGATCTTTGTGCGTATGTGTTTGAAGATTTAGAATTATGATGGTGGTGGGAGAACTGGGGGCACATGTTGTTTGGGATTGGGCTGTTGGGGAAGGTGTGGTAGTGGTGGTGGGGGTGGTATGGGGGGTGAAGGGGATGGTTGGTAGTGGAGAAAGCGGCGGCTGATGGTAGTGGTGGAGAAGGTGGCAGTCGGAAGTGAACTAATGATGGTTGAAAAATGGAGGAAAAGTAAAAAGAAATATGCCGAGGAAAAGTTAAGGACTACTAGGGAGGTTATGCAATCATAAAAAGATGTATTCAAATTGAATTTAAATTTTCTTGCTTCATATTTGTATTTCATCTCATGTTATATA
>JBBMKE010416490.1:0-11220 GCA_037834125.1 Lippia alba | reverse complement strand
AAATGAAGGGGTATTTATACCTGAAGGAGAGAGAGTGGATCTCTGGTGTTGTGTCAGAGCATTAAATGCTGCTCAACTGTCTCGTACGGCGTGTCAGAAGCATTTAATGTTTGGCGTGCGGTGCGGGTCCCATGTCTCAGGTCGGAGTGTTCGACCGTCTCACAAAGACGGACCGACCTCCCGTCTATGGTCGGAGTACCCGACCTATTACATTGGTCGGGATGTCGTCGACTACAAGGGTGGTACGGTATTAGGTCGACTTAGCCGCCGCAGGGGACTGCTTGGCAGCGTTGACTTGTGTTGCTTTGACTTATAGTACCACGTGGCACGCTTTTATTGGGTTATCGGACGTACACGTGGCATGCGGGGATTTGCCCGCGTCATTAGCCCCCAAAAAGGCGTGCGCAGTGTGACACGCAGCCTTTTGGTCTGACACGATGGGTCCCGTATTGATTGATGCGACGTTTCGTATTCGGTTTTCCCGTCCAAGGGTTGCCTATATAAGGCCCTTGGTCACTTTCATTCATACTTACTACTTTACGTAAGAGAGAGATCGGAGCTAGTCGAGAATTTGGAGCAAACCAATTCACTCTGCAAGGATTTTTCGAAAGTCGAACTCTTCGAACAACTCCAACAGTCGGTAAGTCGAATCTTTTTTGAACTTTTCAATTCATTTATTTTGAGTATTTTCTTTTCTTTTAAGAAGTCGCGAGAGCGCATGAGCGAGTGAGTGGTACCCATCTCGACACGTGCTCGACCACCCCTGACAGACCTTGGCCTTATTTCAAGGGCGGCTAGGAAGAAGTCTGAAGCACCTTTTTGGTCGGGTAGTGGGATGTCGAACTCGTCGAGCTCATGGACATCAAGTGACATTGAGCGTCCTAGGAGAAGCCCTGACCAAGAACTCAGTGGCTTTAGTACAGATTCTGACGCTTTGGACTCTTCGGATTCCGGGGGAGTAGGGTCGAGCCAAATGAGACAGGAGCGAGATAGGACAGTTGATAGAACTGGTAACTCCGTGGACTCAGGGGAGATGCAATCGACATCACCGGTTGTTCAAGCCGAGCCGATTTCGGTGGTGTACCCCGTAGGAATGAATTTGGGGCCGGAGAGGCCAATTATGGAAGAGGAGCAGGTCCTCAAAGAAGTCGAGGTGGAGGTAGAACCGTCTACTTCGAACAGACAAGAAGCGGAGGACGGGGGAGTGTACATTCCGCCGGGAGCTAAGTCTCCCGTCGAGCTATTAGAGAACGACCCACGCCAGGTTCCATGTAAACTGTTGGCTAAGATGTTCGCCGACATAAAGGATTATTTTTTCGGAGGAGATGTCGAACACCTGGGATGCCGGGTCATTCGACCTAAACCTGGACAAAGACTGACTGACCTTCCTCCTAACTGTATTGTTTTGAATTGGAAGATGGTGTAAAATGGATTACGGATCCCCATCGAGGCCGACATAGTCGACTTGTTCAACCACTTGAATATATTCCCGTTCCAATTGATGCCAAATGCACACGCCATGGTCAACGGGTTGAGAGTCCTGATGAAATACTTTGGGCTGCCTATGACCGGTGCTCTCGAGGACTTGTTCAAGGAAAGTGTGACTGGAAAAGATTTTTTGTCGGGGTACGGCTTCGTCCAGCTAGCGTACAAGAGCAAAAGGAAGCTCACGACGTCTCCGACCACATCCAATGGCCCTGATTGGAAAAAGCAATTTGTTTACGTAGAGAGCCCAGTCGGTTAGCCCGGGTTGAACCGCACGTCTTGGTGCTGGCACCCTTCAGCAACTCTTCCCTCGGGGATGCCGCGTTGGAGAAAAACTTTCATTAGCGACCTGAGGGACATCGGGTTATTCGACTACAAGAGGTTGACTGAGGGGCAAGTTTTAGTCGACTTTGGACTGGCCCCGGGGGTGTTGAGTAACAGATTCAGACCTGATACAAATGATTGGTATCCGCCTTATTTGCTCCCTCGGTCTTTTCGACCTTATTTTGATTCATTTTATTTGTCTCCTTGCAGATCGGATCATAATGTCGAGATTGGCCTTCCTGCAAAAGGGTTATGATAAGGAAAACAGAGATATCGAAATTGCCAAGGCGGCAGAAGCGGCGGCCATGACTCCAGCTGCCCTTGTAGATCGGCTTCCCCGAGGTGCAGCCCTCCGGCAAGTAACCATCGCAGCACCGGCCCCACCGACTAACCAAACGGGTGGTTCGACCAGACCACAACCTCTGCCAAAATGAAAAGATAAGGCGGTGGTCGAACACGCCGCAAAGAAGAAACACAAGAAGGATAAGACCCCCCAGTACCAGACTCCTCCATCGGTTCGGACTGGCCGAGGCACGAGCGGGGCCAGGGGAAGCCTTTCAAATGAGCATGTCGGCCCATTGCCCTCGACTCCTTCCGCTACTGAGAAATCCCCGGCCCTGTGGTCAAACGGAGTGGCGACCTCCAATATGCGGCTAACGAGGAGGACATCGCCATGTTCATGAAGATGCTCAAGATTTCTGACCCCCATTTTTCGGGTGGATTGAGCTTGACCTATGAGGACGGTCGCCCTCGTCGAGTGAGCACGACTCCTTGCGACAACTTTATTATCGGGGCTTTATATCAGAGCTGTCAGACCCCTGCAGATCATCAGATGAGGTGGCATCACTCTGACCTTGATATAGAGATGACAGCGGCGGTGAGGGCTTTAGGGGTAAGTGTGCTCATTTCCTCATTATTAATTGCAAGTGTTTGGTCGGTTTGACCGATTTCCCTTTTGCTGTGCAGTTGGTGCAGGACATCTATCATCTGGGTCGACGGGCTCAGATCTATCGTGAAGGCCGAGCCCATCTGGAGCAGCAGGCGTCGGTGGAGTCGAACATGGAGCCGCTGAGGAAGAAGATTGAAGAACTGAAGAAGAAGGTCGAGGACCTCGATTCGACGAGGGTGAAGGTCGGGTTGCATTTGAAGTCGGTGGAGAAGGCCAAAGAGACGGCGGAGAAGGCCTTGGCCGAGATGAAGAAAAATAGGGACGGGAAGGTCAAGGAGCTGCTCGAAGTCCATGAGCAACTTGACGCGCACGCGGTTAAGTTGGCCAAAACTTTCGACAAACACGAGAGGCCGGGAAAGTTCGTGGGTGCCCAGATGGCCATTGAGTATTTCGGAATGAGATGGAGGGTATAATCGCTCAATCTGAGCGTTATGGTGCCTACAAATTCTTGCTTTCTCCGGCCTACAAACATTCAACCATCCCGTTCGGCATCTCCGACTTCAAGAAAGGCTTCGACCTGTGCCTTGCCCAATGTTTGGTGGCCGGCCTCTCCTCAGATTATGATCGGGCCTTTATTGGGATGCGGTACCGGGATCCTCGACCTCTACGACCTGAGGCGGCAGACGAAATGTCTCCCATAGACGCGTCGACTCACGAGTTCAGCTTTACAATTGATGCAGCTAGGGCACTCTGCGCGAAAAGGCCGATTGATGTTATGAAGATGCCCTCCCCTGCCGATTTGAGTGCATTCGACCAAAGCGTCGTATTCAAGGCCCTTTTTCCCAACGAGAAAGTCCAAATTGTCGACATGGCGGGAGAAGAGACGAGCGGGGAGGCCGAGGAGGAAGATGAGGACAGGAGGGTCGAAGAGTTTGCTGCACTCACGGACGGTGATGTCGAGTAGATAATTTATATTTTTTTATGTTTGTTATTTTATTTCTTTTTGCTTTTATTGTAAGGACCGACTCAGGGTAGCCGGTTTTGCTCCTATGAGAAAAATCCAAAGGGCTGTAGGCCCACTGTAGCAAGATCAATGTCGACCCGGGGTGGCCGACGAATGCTCTCACTTTGAAAAATCCAAATTGTAACATTTCGGTCGTTTCGGCCGGTTATTCCAATATTAATGCAATTTTCTTTATTCCAAGTCTTCATTCGTTTATTCCGAGTTAACCATTTTTGCAGTATGCTCATTTGGGCTTTTTAATCAAATGATTTTACTCGTTCAAGTCGACCAAAAAGCAAATAATCAAACTATTTAACTCAAAAGAAAGAGCATGATAGTCGAGTACTCTGAATGTGACCTTTATTAATAATCAAGATAAACTTTAACTCGGCTAACGCGAGGCACTACACGTAGAATCTTTGGAGGTTGTGGGCATTCCATGACCGGGGCACAGGGTTCCCGTTCATTACGACCAAGTGGTATGATTGATTTTTCCTACTTTGGTGATTCGATAGGGTCCGTCCCAGTTGGCATCGAGTTTGCCGACGTGCTTGACTACGTCGACTCTTTTGAGTACTAGATCGCCTATATGAAATTGTCTAGATTTCACATGTTTGTTGTAACTCTTCACCATGGAAGCCCGGTACTGTTGCATTCGACGAAAGCCTTGCTTTCTTTTCTCTTCAATGGCGTCCTGCTCGAATTGTCTATTCTCCTGATTTTGATCCGCTTGGTATCGGATTACTCGAGCGGTCGGATGGATTAATTCCGCAGGTATCATGGCTTCCGACCCATATACCATAGAGAAGGGGGTCTCTCCAGTTGCTGTTCGAGGAGTGGTTCTGTACGCCCATAACACTCCATTGAGCTCTTCGGCCCAGGCTCATTTTCTTTCATCGAGCTTGATCTTCAAATTTTGGACTATGATGCGGTTGGTGACCTCGGTCTGACCGTTTGCTTGAGGATGGCCGACTGAGGTGAAGTGGAGATTTATTCCTTTGCTAGCGCAATATCGCTTGAATTGACGACTCCGAACTGTGGTCCATTGTCGCATATTAAGACCCGAGGTATCCCGAATTGGCACATGATGTTTTTCCAGAGAAAGCGGGATACCCCTGCAAAAGTGATCTTGTGGACCGCCTCAGCTTCGACCCACATTGAGAAGTATTCTACATACACGATGGCATATCGGCGCTGCTGACGGGCGAGAGAAAATGGGCCAACTATATCGATTCCTAATTGGTCGAAAGGCCAGACTATCTCGATGGGATCATTTCGTTTGGATGTTGATGGGTGAGATTGAAGTGTTTTTGGCAACTCGGGCATTTCCTGACGAAGTGGACAACATCCCTGATCATGGTCAGCCAGTAATAGCCAGCCCGCGAGATCTTCTTCGCCAATATTCTCCCTCTTGCATGATTTTCACATGACCCTGCGTGTATCTCCTCGAGAACCTCCTTAGCTTGGGACGGTCGTAAACACCGCTTAGCCGGCTCTCGGTAGGATATTTTGAATAGTAAACCATCAGGATTGATGGTATAACTTGCTGATCGGGCCATTAGTCGGCACCTTTCTGTTTTATTCTCCGACAGCCATCTATCCCTTAGGTGGAGAACGATGTCGTCCGGCCAGCACGGCTTGGCTGGGTCGATGCTGAGCACTTCCGTTCTTTCCAAGTCGATCGAACGAGTAGAGTTTGTGAAAAAAGTGATCGACCTATCCCTTGTGCCTCTAAGGCCATTTGCGACTTTCGACAAGACGTCGACTCTTTCGTTCTCTTCTCTCGGGATCTGTTCTATACTAAAGTACTTAAATTTGGAGGCCCAAGTTCTCACCTGTTAGAGGTATTTCGCCATGGTCTCTTCTCGGGCTTCATACGTGCCATCAAATTGACTTGCTACCAGCTGAGAGTCGGTGAGCGCGACTAAATCCTCAACGTCTTGCTCCTTTGCGATTTTTATTCCTGCGAGTAGGGCCTCGTACTCGGCCTCGTTATTGGTGGCTGGGAAGCTTAGACAGATGGAAAAGTCGAGCTCATCTCCTTCAGCACTTTTGAGGCATACGCCCGCTCCGCCCCCAGATGAGGTTGACGAGCCATCTACGGAGAGAGTCCATCAGCCCTTATTTTTGATCTGCTGGGTCGACGGCCTCTTTTCGACTAAGAAGTCGGCCAGCACTTGTGCTTGGTAGGCCATCCTCGGCTGATACGACAGGTCGAACTGCCCCAGCTCGTTTCCCATTTGGTCAACCTTCCCGAGCAGTCCGGTTTGTCCATCACTTGTTTGAGGGGTTGGTCGGTGAGTACGATGATGGCATGGTCTTGGAAGTATGGCTTCAGCTTCCGAGTAGTGTGCACCAAGCCGAGGGCCAATTTTTCAATCTCGAGGTACCGGGTTTCCATCGTGCAAGATTTTGCTTACGTAGTATATGGGCATATGCTTTCGATCCCTAATGGCAACCAGCACTGAGCTGAGCACCGCCTCCGACACCGCTAGGTAGAGGAACAGATCTTCTCCGGGCTTCGCCAGTAGAGGGGGCGATTCGAGGTATTTCTTCAACGCCTCGAACTCCTGTTCGCATTCGTCGGTCCATTGTAAGTCTTTGATGTTCCGGAGGATCTTGAAGAACGGTAGGCTCTTATCCACCGACCTTGAGATGAATCGGTTGAGGGAAATGATCCGTCCCACCAAGCACTGAACCTCTCGAACCATTTTTGGGCTAGTTAAATCTCGGATGGCGCTACTTTTCTCGGGATTGGCCTCGATTCCGCGTTGACTGATCATGTAGCCCAAGAATTTTCTCTCGCCTACCCCGAAGGTGCACTTATTAGGGTTGAGCTTCAAGTTATACTTCCTGAGGAGGTCGAAGGTTTGACTCAAGTCAGCGAGATGATCACTCGACTTGGTCGACCTAACTATCATGTCGTCGACGTAGACCTCCATTGATTTACCGATCTCGCTTTCAAAAATTCTATTGACCAGCCTCTGGTAGGTAGCCCCCGCGTTCTTTAGCCTAAGAGGCATTACGTGGAAGCTGTATATACCTTTTGAAACGATAAAGGTTGTTTTATCTTCATCTTCAGGTGCCATAAAGATTTGGTAATAGCCCTGGAAGGCATCCATCATGCTTAGAGTTTCGCAGCCAGCGGTCGAGTCGACCAACTGGTCTATGCGAGGAAGGGGGTAAGGATCCTTGGGGCAAGCTTTGTTCAGATTTGTGAAGTCGTTGCACATTCGCCACTTGCCCCCGGCCTTTGCGACCAGCACAACATTACATAGCCAGTCGATATATTTGGCAGGAAGATGTAGCCGGCGTTGAGTAGTTTGTTCACTTCCCCTTCTATTATCTCATTCTGCTTGACGCTTTGAGCGCGTAGTTTTTGCTTGATTGGTCAGAATGATGGATCGACATTGAGGTGATGCATAATGACAGAGGGGTCGACCCCCACGAGATCGTTGGCGCTCCAGGCGAACACGTCGGCATTGTCCTGCAAGAATTGGATGAGCAGGATGTGCTCCTTCTTTTTTTCGGGATCGGCTACCCCGACATTTGTAAATCTATCAGCTTGGCCAGGTTGTAATTCGATCTGGGTGGTCTGACTTGATGACTCAACTCGAGCAGCCTCGGCTTTTCTTTCGGCCTTTTTACGCCTTTTGTTTGCCCTCATGGAGAGCCTAACCGGCCCTTATGGGTCCGTGTTGTCGAAATCCTCGATTTCATCCTCGCTACCATCGGGTAGATCGAGCACAGGGATGATTCTTTGGTTTGGCAACTTAATCTTTTCCATAGAAATCGAATAGTATGTCCAAGCCATCAGGACGTCGCATCTAAGCTCGCTTATTCCGCCTGGAGTAGGGAGTTTGATTAACTGATGATAATTGGAGATCACTGCTCGGAACTCGATTAAACCTGGTTAGCCAAAAATGATGTTATGCGTGGAGGTTGGTCGACCACAAGGTACTCGATCTCAACTGTCGCCCTCTTAGGGAGTGTTCCCATGGAGGTGATCAGTTTGACCCGCCCTTTTGGGTAGACCTCCGAGCCCCCGAAACCTGTTAGAGAAGTTTTAAGTTGTTCGAGTCGGAGTTTCTTTGTTAGATTCATTCGATCGAGAGTCGCGAGATAGATAATGTTCACTGAACTTTTATTGTCAACAAGGGTTTTGGATACAGCATAGTTAGCCACGTAGAGCGTAACCACCATCGGACAACTTGGCATTTCGCCTTCCCGTGGTGGCATGCGGACGAGGTCCTTGTTGCTAAAACTAACCTCCTAATCTATCCAACCCTCTTTGTGGTCAATCTCGTAGACCTCGTGGGGCCCGTAGTAGTTTCTCTGCTCCTCTCTCCTCGTCCTCTTTCTGGCCGACTTGGTGTCTCCTCCGCAGGGCCCCCGGCAATCATGTCTATCCGACCGAGGCAGGGGAGGTTGTGCTCTCTCTCTATCGGCTGCTTTGCGTCCCTATTTCTCCCCGGGCTTTGCTCTCTTCTCTCATCAGCTCTCACGCCCAGCTCTTCCAACATTTTCATGAACTCCTGGAGCTGGCCTCTTTTAATTAACCGTTTGATTTCGTCTTTCAGGGCGAAGCACTCGGAGGTGCTGTGGCCAGTCTGCCGATGAAAATGACAGTACTTGGGGGAATCACTGGTTTTGAACGTTTTCCTGATTGGCTTGGGATTTTTGAAGAGGTGCTTTGGGGCGATGTTATAGATCTCGTCGATAGGGCGGTTTAGTTGGGTGTAGTGTTTCTTCCCGCCCCCAGAGTCTTTTTCAGGTCGTCTTTTTTCTCTCCTCGACTCGAAGCGAGACAACTCGATTCTCATGGTTGGGACTGCCTCGACTTGGCTGAAATTGAATTTTGATTCGAGGTCCGGATTTTCTCCAACCTCATCTAGTTGCCGGCGATTTCGAGTATCCGAGAAATGGATTCCGGATTCTTCCGCATGATATGGTCGGCACAACCCTTGTCCCTCAGGGCTCCATAAAGCATTCGCACAAGCATATCCATGCTTGGCGTTTCGACTTGAACTGCAGCTCGGGAGAACCGAGTGAAGAAGTCCCTAAGAGATTCTCTCTCCTCCTGGACGATGTTGTACATGTAGGTCGAGGGGAGCTTGTCTCCCTTCACGGAGGAGAAATGGGCCATGAAATCATCGATGAGGTTGTCGTATTTTCGAATGCTTCGTGCGGGCAGCCTTGAGAACCAATCTTGGGCCGCCCCGACTAAAGTGGTGGCAAATATTTTTGCTCGCACGTGAGGGGAGTGCCCGAACATGCTGATTTCTATCTCAAACCTGTCGACGTGTCTCTCCGGGTCGGATGTTCCGGAGTACTGCAGTAAATTGACAGGCATTTTATCCTCGACTATGGCGCGGAGGATCTTGTCGGAAAAGGGGGAACGGGCTTCTCGGACACTCCGATAGCCTTGATTACACGCAGGAACTCGAGGAGGAGCCTCCTGGCGATGTCGGTTCCCCCGATCATTGCCTTGGTCGTCAAGATTGATGCGAGATTCTTCCTCGTCGGTAACATCGACGATTTTAGGCATATTGTTGAATGGCTTCGGATTCGCCATTTTGTTCCTTGGTTCACGATAATCCCTCTTCGGGATTTGATTCCTGAGGTCATCGGGACCGAACTGTAATCCTTTATTAGCTTTCCTTCGAGGCTCGGGGTCAACCCTGCCTCCAAGACGGTTGAACACGCAGGGCTGCTCCCGTCGTTGATCGTGGGAGGCGACCAACTCTGTTCGAGTGGCCCCATCACTCGCTGTCTTCTTTTGTGTGGGCCTTTCTATATCGAGGGCTCGATTTTCCTCGACGTAGCATTTATCGGGACGTCGGTGCCCGGAGTCAGCCTCCTAGTTTTGTTGTACGTCCTCAGCCGGGGGCTAAACTCGACCCGCCCCTTCCCACGGGTCGGGGCCCAGTGGTGGGGACGGTCCGTAATAGTAATCATAGTACCCCGGTGGAGGTGGGGCATACCCCCAGTAGTGAGATGGTGGATACCCAGATTGTGCAGGTTGCGGCCCGCGAGGATGCGGGTAGTATGGAGTCGGTACGCGGCCGGTGGGGCATACCTTGGTTTTTCAGGGAAAACAGGCGCCCTATTCTCAGCCGCTGCCGCTATTACCTCGAGTCGGCATTTTTCGAGATAATCATCTAACTCGGATGTGTTGACGACTACCGCGGCGGGTACGATTAAGCCATTAGCCCCCTCCCCAGCATGAACCGGGTCGGTCGGGGCTCCCGCGTGGCTCGGGTGATGGAATATTTCACGATCATCCCCTCGTGTGCTACGTTTGAGTGGTGCCATCGATGAATAGGGTTTGCTTTTATTCGTTTCCCACAAACGATGCCAAAAATGATTGTGTCGTTTTCCGGTGTGCTTTTACTCGGAGTTGACTCTGATCACTCGAATTTGTATTTTGGGGAAGCTCGAGGTAATGTTGACCTGAAAGATGGTAGCAAACGTGAACTAGAGACTGAATAGGGACTGGTAGGGTTTTTCCCTATGTCGGCACTCCGACGCTCAAGTCAGTTATCGAGTTTTAATACGTCGAATGAGCAGACTTGGATGCAGTTAATGTGCTTTAAATGCGCTTGAAAGTGAGTGGTAAATGCCATAAATGAGGGGGGTATTTATACCTGAAGGAGAGAGAGTGGATCTCTGGTGTTGTGTCAGAGCATTAAATGCTGCTCAACTATCCTGTGCGGCGTGTCAGAAGCATTTAATGTTTGGCGTGCAGAGTGGGTCCCATGTATCAGGTCGGCGTGTTTGGACTTTTCCCCAAGATGGACCGACCTCCCGTGTGTGGTTGGAGTACACGGCCCATTATATAGGTCGAGACGTCGCCGACTACGGGGTTGGCACAGAAGTAGGTCGACTTAGCCGTCCTTGGGACTGCTTGGCTGCGTTGACTTGTGTTGCTTTGACTTATAGTACCACGTGGCACGCTTTCATTGGGTTACCGGACGTACTTGTATCATGCGGAGATTTACCCACGTCATTAGTCCCCGAAAAGGCATGCGCAGTATGACACGCGGCGGGCGCCTTTTGGTCTGACACGACGGGTCCCATATTGATTGATGCGACGTTTCGTATTCGGTTTTCCCGCCCAAGGGTTGCCTATATAAGGCCCTCAGTTGCTTTCATTCATACTTACTACTTTACGCAAGAGAGAGGTCGGAGCTAGTAAAAAAATTCGAGCAAACGATTCACTCTGCAAGGCAATCTTCCGGTGGCCGAACTCTTCGAACAACTTTCACCATCGGTAAGTCGAATTTTACTTGATCTTTTCGATTAGTTTATTTTGAGCATTTTATTTTCTTAAAATTTCACGTGAGCAAGTGAGTTAGTACCCCATCTCGGCTCGTGCTCGGCCACCCCTGACAAACCTTGACCATTATTTCAAGGGCGACTAGAGAGAAGTCTGAAGCATCTTTTGGTCGAGCAGTGGGATGTCGAACTCGTCGAGCTCATGGACATCAAGTGACGCTGAGCGTCCTAGGAGAAGCCC
>JBBMKE010416489.1:0-22345 GCA_037834125.1 Lippia alba | reverse complement strand
ATATCGAGCACCACCATGAGCGTCATGAGCAGCCCGACCAGCACCCGCCACGGAAATTATGAAAATACCCCTAAATCCGGCCCCTCTAGGCTCTCCCCACCTAGCAGGGATGACTACTCCGATACATGCACTCACTCCGTAAGTAACATGAGCAGCCCCACTCCATTGGGCCCACATTCCTCGAACTTCAACCCCATCTACCAATCATCAACTGTTCATTCCCCTCTATCATCTGGTCCAACAAGGAAGAACAACTCATCAATGGGTGAGGGCACGAAACCGTCTTCAGTTTACTGGGACCTGGAGGCCGGCCGATTTGTCTCTGCTGCAACAAGGACCATTGGATCTTCATCATCAACGGAGCTGACATACACGGGCCAGTCGATCTTCTTTGGGGGCCCGCTCGTGAACGATGGCGTGCAGGGTGGTGCGCAGAGGAGCACAACCTCGAGTTACTATCAGCAAGGGAGGTCACAGCGCGGGGGGCAGCTGCCAGTTTTCATGCCGAGCGATTCGCAGCAGCAGAATCAGTTTTCTTCATTGAAATGAGATGCTTTGATCTTTGTACATTACTTTGGTACTTCGATGATGAATAGAATTAAGTTAGCCTTTTTTTGCAGAAGTTTGATTTCCCATGATCTTTGAGTTTATGTCTGTCTTTCTTGCTTTTGAGTTTATGAGTTGATTTTTAGGGGTGTAAATGAGTTAGGTCTGAGCTGAATTAATCTAATTTTTTTTTTTGAATAATTACAAAAACCCCATTATTTGGTTTATTCAATTACGAAGAGAAAAATCATAGTCGAGAAATTGCTGTAAAAACTTTTTGGCCTTGGAACAAGAATTATTTAGTTATAAGTATTTGTACCTGTGAAAAAATTTATTCAAAATAGTTGGAATCATAATCGAGAAATTACTGTAAAAACATTTTGGGGGTCGAACAAGAATTGTGAAAAAAATTTATTCAAAATAGTTGGAATCATCGTTGAGAAATTACTGTAAAAACATTTTGGGGGTTGAACAAGAATTATTTAGTCGTAAGCATCTGCATCTTCGAACATACAGATCACAGGTTCAAGACTCATTCCAAATAGTTGGGGAAGAGAAAAATCATAGTCGAGAAATTTCTGTAGAAACATTTTGGGTTTTGAACAAGAATTACTTAGTTGTAAGCTTTGGGTTTTGAGCAAGAATTATTTAATTGTAAGCTTCTGCACCAATGAATAGATTAGATCACAAATTTCGATTTTCATAGGGACAGTTTGGAAACCAGCCACGATCCTTTTAAAAAGAAATGATATTCTTTTCTTCACATTATGTGAATATTTATACAACGATAGATACAATTACATGCATCACTCCTGATGCAATAACCTTGTACACTGCTTCCTTCTATTTTTTTCTTGCAGACATCAACACATGTTTCACCAGAACAAACTCCACTTTCCAACTCCAACTCTATTTGCTTCATGCAAATTTTTGGCTTGGTTTCATTCTGACCTGCAAAAACATTACAACAACATTAAACAAAAAAGTTGGTTTCTAAAAATAAAATAATAAACGAATTACATTTACTATACTTGATGTTTCGGGTAGCTACAGAATAACCTCCCGGAGTATTGCTAATAAAATATGGCAGAGACGCCCTTAACAGGAATCGTAATACTATAACAATTAACAACATCCTACGCAAACAAAGGTTTTGCACCGGGCTGTATCATAATTTTCGATGCACAAGAAACTTTCGTTGTAAGTATTACAACGAATATCGAGAATAGTAAATATAATTCGTCCTAGTTCTCATCCGCGTCAGCTTGCTGTTCTTACAACAAGCACTTAATAATATGTTCACGATGAATCGAAATCATAGAAAAAACATCACCTCTACAAAGTAGAACGAGAAATAGAAGGACAAGGAGACGAAGTGAGCTCTTCATGCTTGAGTTTCTCAGAAGTGTTACAGTGATTTGAGTTACATGTGATAGGTGAAGTGAACTTAATTTATAGATGAGAAATTAAGCTGTAGAATAGGTGTATTTGAGCTCTTCATACCTTACTTCCTCTTACTAGATGGAAAAAGTATTTATGATAATTCACTAATCTGAAAATTTGCAACAAAATATTATTGGAATCTAACATTTAACACTATTAGAAATCGAGATCTGATGTTTAATTTGAGTGTCATCTCTTAAAAATAGGAATGAAATCAAGATTTATGATGAGGGAGTCAAAATTTCTTATTCCCTGCCATCTTTTCTTAAGCTTATTTATTTCATTTTACGTTTGATTTAAAATAAAGCAAAACTAAATCCAATAAATCCTCGATCATTATATTCTCTCCATTCATGTGCTCCTATTCCTCAATACAATATCCCTACAAGGAAGGTAAATGAGTGGAATCCACTTGCTAGCTTAACGGGCTGACTTAAAAACAGCTTGGAATTGAGCTCGAAAGTTTCGAACTAAGTCGAGCTCGGCTTCATTTACATGAATGACCACCTATGATATATAGATAGAGACACGGCGGGGAGATATGGTATAGTGATATAAATTTTTTTTTAAAAATTCTCATATGAAAAATATCGGAATTACATCCTACATAAGTGT
Organism: Lippia alba; assembly: GCA_037834125.1. NCBI lineage: Eukaryota > Viridiplantae > Streptophyta > Magnoliopsida > Lamiales > Verbenaceae > Lippia > Lippia alba. The sequence goes on along the minus strand of JBBMKE010416489.1, from coordinate 19,741 downwards.
CTGATACAATAAGACAAAATGAAGTTCTTCAAAGTGTCCCTGCACTAGAGCTAACTGCCTAATCTGCATATTCTCACAATGGCATCCATGTAAATAAACATTAATTTAAGGACCTGATGGTTGTCGAATCCACCAAATAATATTCCTAAACTACCAAACACAATGAATTGTGTATAGCGGTAAAGGATCGATCTCACAGAGATTGGTTGGGCTCGTAAATCTCCAATAGCCAAGCAAACAAGCAACGAAAGTATAAGGGGGGCGGGGGAGGGGGTTTAACGAAACGAAACTAAGTGCACAAAATTAAATAACAAACTAAAGAACATAAACTTAAGAGACTAAGGAAAATAGAACTCTGGTCAAGTTATTCTTTAGATTCATGTTTGTAGTCTGATCATTGATGCATAAATAAGCTTAAAATTCATTGATAGGCAGCTATAGCATCCACAAGCTCTGACTTATTCGGTGATTAAGATACGATCGTTAACCAACTCCCTAACCACTAAACAATCTCATAGATACGATCTCAAGATTTAATTTAGTGACAACTTTAAAGCACAAAAAGGACACCGACCCTAGCCAACAAACTAAAAAGCTTGGATTGTTTAAGCTATCTAGCATGCATCCCACCACTATCATGCAGACATATGGTAAGCTTTCAATGATGTTTAACTCTTTAGCACAATCAAAGTGACAATTACAGATCAATTTAATTTATGCAGTTTGATAGGTTAGTTTCAAGACAATGAATTGGCCAAATTAATCATCCATCAACAAACTCCTAGCATATAAACCGAACACATGCAAAGTACCAAGGATTAGAAGCTATAAATCACTTAGATCTCACAAATCACCACATGAATCTTGGAAATAACTCAACTAGAACAAGAGGTTCAGTTGTTGTTGATATCTACATAATATTCAACTAACAAACTGATTAAGAACTAGAAATAAATCAACCATATCAAACTGCAAAAGATGGATTAAAGTACTTAACAACCTATGAATGTGATTCAACTTAAAGAGGAAAAGGGAAAGAGAATTCTTGCTCTGATCCAAACAGGGGATTAAACCCCTATTCTTACTTTGTTCCAGCAGCAGCTGCTTGACTCCTTCCAACTCCCCCAAAGCTGAATAATGAATCCTTTGCTTTGTAGTAAAGTGTATAAGACTAAAATTTGCAATTTGGGCAAACACTTCAAGGAAAAGTACTTTTGCAAGTCTCCAAATTATAGATTTAATTTTGAGACGCACAATTCTGAATTAAAGCAATTGGAAGCAGGTCAATTAGTCAAAAAGTAAAAGTCAGTCGCAATATTTGACTTTGATGAGGTGTCTGCTGCGTCACTGTCGGCTTAAGAAATGATCATAGCTTGAAGGTCATGCAAAGCGTTTTTCTTCATTTATCTCTTCTTTTAGTTCAGATTGTGTTAAACCTTCATTCAACTCCAACAGACCTGCAAAGCCATATTTAAGTATAGTTAAGCATAATTTCAGTTAAATATAAGGGAGAAAATTAAGACAATTAATGCACAATTGACATGCTAACAGGACTATACATCTAAATCAAACCGGTTCAATTTCGTTATATCACATTAACAACTCCGTTTGGCCTTTTGAGTATAAGAATTTGTTAACCAAATTCTGTTGGGTATGAGAGACGTTCTCAATTTGGCCTTAATTTCTATCACAAACCCTATCATTTCGAACTAAAGCTCCTTCCCTATATATATATTCAGGATCAAACATCAAGATTCAAGAGTTTAATTCTCCCATATTCAAGATGATTAAGTTATTAGTTTCTTTCATGAAGATGATTAAGTTATTATTCAGGTGATATTCTGATTACTTGAAGAGCTTGATCAAGCCTTCTTCGCCTCCGATCACATTCGAAGCATCTCCTTCTCTGTGGGATCTACTCCCCGACGATGTCGCTGCCGTGATATTCGCAAAACTGCCCAACGGCGCTCGCGCCCGCATGATGCCGGTATGCAAATCATGGCGGGAAACCCTTTTACACGAAGACATTCCGGTGGCCGCCGAGTCCCCGTGGCGTATAATATTGGAGAATTCCAATTACAAAACAAAATACGACCTGACTACTGCTGTACGCTTCCATTCCCAGTCGGAAGATAGAATGTACCGTTTCAATTTACCCGGTGGCTGTGGTGCTGTTGTGGATCTTCCAATGGATGGCTTCTCATGGCCCGCACTCGCAGCGGCGCTGTCACCCCGGAGATGGAGCTATTGGGTGCAGATATTATGGTGTGGAATCCGATTACAAGAAGCACGAGAAAGCTTCCAGCTTTATCAACGCTCCCCCTTTACATACCGTTTGTTAAAGATGACCTTTATATAGGGGAAAAAGGAGTTATTTACATCATACCCTCTGTGTTAAGTAAAATTGGCACAAAAAATGATGTGTTATGAAAATTAATATAGGGAATCCTGTATTTTCAAAATATTTACATGCGTAACCCTAAAAATTTATGGTACTGGTAGAACACTAATTTTCTCTATTTATTGGATATGAAATAACTAATTTGACCGTTTATATTACGATATACATCATATTAAATCTCTTTATATTTTTTAATATTTTTTATGCACCGGAACTCTTTTTTTATATGCACCAAAACCCGTTACAAAATAAAATTTACATGAAGAATCTGCATAAACAAGTATAAAAAATGTATATAGAGATATGTGAGATGATCTATATCGTAATATAAAAGGTTAAATTAGTTATTTTGTATCCAATAAATAGAGAAAATTAGTGTTCTACTAATACCATAAATTTCCAGGGTTCGACAAGTAAATATTTTGAAAACATCGGGTTTCTTATGTTAATTTTCATAACACAAGATTTTTTGTACCCATTTCACCTAATACAGGGGGTGTCGTGTAAATAACTCGGGAAAAAAGCGTAGCAAGTTGTATAAACGAAGTTCTCGTGTTTGAGTCTCTGACAATGGTGAATGTAGTCGCCGTAATCTTGTCGAATCCCCTGCATCCCAAAATTGAGACTGATCTTGCGCTTTGCACGCCTGGGGATGAGAGCTGGAGCCTCGTGGACCGTGGAGGTGGGCCACAGGTGTTTAGGTATTTGACCATTTCCGTAAGGGAAAATTTTGTGGAAAATTCGACTTGATCGAACCCAACAAAAAATTTTGCGCCTTAATAGGCAACCCTTATGAGGAAAGCTTTACATCTGTTAGGACGGTGGAGTTGACGGGTTGTGCCGTGGAAGTGGAACTGATCTGGTACAACTACACTGATTTTTCGACGAATCTTTGCCTTTATTCAGACGAATCTTCGCCTGTTTTCATGCCCAAACTCTTTCTGAGATGAAATTATTGAGATATTGAATTAGAGTTAGAGTGATCCAAATTTGTTAGTTTTTCTATGAAAAGGTATCACTATTATGACCGGATTTGTGATCAAGAAAAAATTTACGTCCCGTTTATGGTTATATATTAACGCACAAATTACAAATTTAAAAAGCTTAGGACCAAATATGAGAATTGTCATATATAATCGGATCAAAATGCATTTTTCTCTTTGGTCATATTACATAAAGTTAATCTATATATATATATATTATTTTTTTTTCTTTTTCTTTTTCCACTTCGGTAGATTCTGTTTCCCACGGAATTCTAATGGGTCTTCCCATGGATTTCTTATACGCAAATAATATTTGTACTAGCAAGTGTTCACGCATATAATAATTGTACTCAGTAATCTTTCACATTCAATGAATGTGAAAATAAGAAATAATTATTGTATAAATTTATTAAAATTAATTTTTTTAATTAAATATATACTCTATAATTATTTTTAGAGCAAATTATCAAAAGAGATAATGATTTTTTGCTATTCGAACTATGGCCCCTTTTTGCAATTCACCATCCAAACTATTTCGATCCCGAAACCGCCATCTAAACTATTAATTCATGACAAACCACCATCTCAACTTTTTTTATGGTGGTTTTGACTGATTTTCAGCAGTTTTGACTCAAAATACCACACATGTGATAGTACGCGTGGAAACCAAGGGTAAATTCATGGAAAAATAAAAAAGATAGTCAAATTTACATGTGTTAAAACAGTCAAAACCGCTAAAAAAATAATCAAAAACCACTTAAAAAAATATTGGGATGGTGGTTTATCACAAATTAATAGTTTAAATGGCGGTTTCGGGATCGAAATAATTTCGATGGTGAATTGCAAAAGGGTCATAGTTCGGATGACAAAAAATCATTATCTCTTATCAAAAACGTTTCGTAAAGTGAGTAACATACGGTTTTGGTCCCAAGACTGGCAGGTGACTCACTTTTAGTCCCATAAAGTGGCATTTTGCTCGATTTTGGTCCCATTGACCACTTTCCATCCAAAACAGACGGTTGACCGTTAAAAAAATGACTTTTTAGCCCCTTTTGATTCTTTTATATTTTCGAAATTATCCCAAACTATTTAAATTTCATATTTTCATCCCTAAACTATTTAAATTGTATATTTTCACCCCAAATAAAATATAATATATATTTTTTTTATGGTCAACCGTTATCTTGGACGGAAAGTGGTCAATGGGACCAAAATCGAGCAAAATATCATTTTATGAGACCAAAAGTGAGTCACTTGCCACTGTTGGGACCAAAACCGTATATAACTCACTTTATGAGACGTTTTTAATAATTTGCTCGTATTTTTAATATAATCACTAATTTATAATAAAAAAAGTAAGTAACGGCATAAGATAATGTGATTTAGTAATTATAAATTATAAAATTTAAGTTCAAAGAAAATTATAATAAAAAAAGAAAAAGAATGGAAGTCATGAGAAAAAAAAAGAAAGAAATTATGAAAATAAGTGATGAGATAGAAAAGAGAAATTGAGAAGACGTGGAATATATAATCCCCTTCAATATATATATAACAATAAATTTTAAATAAAAGAATTTGTTGTACCAAATTCTGGTGGATACTAGAGACATTCTCAAATTGAACCTTCTATCACAAATTAAACCCTTTCATTCCAAACTCAAACTCCTTCACTATATATTCATGATTCAAACACCACTCACTTTCAAGGGTTTCTCCCATTCCAGACCAATAATCATTTATTTAGGTTTGATTCCCTCTGGGATCTTCTTTCTCCCATATTCAAGATGAATAAGCTATTCAGAAAGATGATTAAGTTATTCAAGATGATGAAGATGAATAATAAGTTATCCAGGTGTGATTCTCTTTGGGATCTTCTTCCCCACGACGTCGCCGCCGCGATATTCGCAAAGCTTCCCACCGGCGACTGGGCCCGCCTCATGCTGGTATGCAAATCATGGCGGCAAACCCTCTTACGCGACGGCATTCCGGTGGCCGCCGCCGAATCCCCGTGGCGTATATTATCGGACGATTTCTATTACAAACCCGAATACCACATGACTACTGGTACTGCTGTACGCTTCCATTCCCCGTCGGAAAATAGAACCTACCGTTTCGATTTACCCAGTGGCGGCGAGCGGTGGTGCTGCTGTGGATCTTCCAATGGATGGCTCCTCATGGCCCGTACTAGTGGGGCGATGAAGCCCTGCAGTGTAGATATTATGGTGTGGAATCTGATTACAGGAAGCACGAGAAAACTTCCAGCTTTATCAACACTCCCCTTTTATGCTGAACAGCCCCATTATGCAGCGGTAAAAAGCATGTCACATTATATAACGGAAGTTCTTGTGTTAGAGTCTCCGATGAATGTACTCGCCATAATCTTCGAGCATCCATTGTGGGGTGAATCGGAGTCTCATCTCGCTCTGTGCATGCCTGGGGATCGGAGGTGGAGCCTCATCGAACGCACAGGCGAGCTTAAAAAGTGCCCTTATAGGAGCCTCTGTTTTGATAAGGGAAAGCTTTACGCCTTAATTGACATTTCCGACCGTCGCCATCCTGATCGCGAAAGCTTTATATCCTCTACGACGGTCGAATTGACGGGGGGCTGTGTCGTGGAAGTGCGATTGATCTGGTACAACTCGGCAGACTATTGCAAATGGATAGTAGCCTCGGAGTCCTACAGGTTGGGCATCCATACTCACGAAAGGGTGTCCGTTCAGCATCGTTTGGTGGAACGTTCGGCGTCTGGGGACTTGGCAATCGTGAGTGCCATATTCGATGCTCGTGTATGTTGTAACAGTTCGGGAAGACCCGAACTCAACATCATACGGGGAGTCTCGAGGTACGAGCTGTGCTGGATAATGGTGGTTTCGTGAAGCTCCCAAACATCGGGGACGAAGCCATGTTCGTTGGACGTTCGAGTTCGTTTTCCGTTGAAGCTTCTAGGCATGGAGTTGATGGAGAATGCATTTACTTCGCAACTGAGTTCGTGGTACAGGAGAAGGTTGGTACCACAGAGCAGGATATAAAAACTTTGTACCGTTTTCGTGATGAGGGTGTGTTTAATGTAAAAGAAAATAGGATGAAGCAAACAGTTTCATCAACGAAGCTTCAGCTTTATTCAGGGTCCTCTGTTGCTAATTGGTTCACGCCCAAACTCTTCTAGAGATGAAGTCATTAGGATGTTGAATTAGAAATGATCGAGTTTTGTTAGTTTTTTCCATGGCAAACTATCATTATTATCGCATTTGTGATCAAGAAGATATTTACCAAGTTTATGGTTATAGTAATGTACATATTTGCTTTTGAGTTAGTTTTTTGCTTTTTTTATGTTTTTTTTTTGTTTTTAGTTAGAAATATGATATATGACAAACACATAGTTTCGTAGTAAGTATTTCTCATTATGAATAGATAAATCATGTGTAAGCAAATAAGTCACGTGTAGCGGTAACTATGAATAACATGTAGTGGTAAGTATGAACAAATAGGTCACGTGTAGCGGTAAGTATGTGCAATACTATAGACCGCTAAGCTTCGCTTATGCACCTGATGGCCCCTTCTCTTTACCTTTCTAGTACCCTACCTTTGCTGGCTTGAATGGGAGAAAACGCGGCGTCTAGCGATGTCTCATATATCAGTAGCGGTGGACATGATATGTGCAATACTTAGACTTCTAAGCCTCGCTTATGCACCCGACGACCCCTTCTGTTTACCTTCCTAGTACCCTACCTTTGCTGTCTTGAATGGGAGAAAACAAGGCGTCTAGCGATGTCTCATATGTCAGTAGCAGTGGACATGACAGCAAGGCCAGGTAGTAATGGTAACAACTAGGCCAGGTAGTAGTGGTAAACGTCTGTACTCATAAACAGTTAGATTATAACACCTAAACAGATAGGTCATGTAACACGCCATATTTCTGAACCAACAGGTAATTGTGTGATTTAATAATTATTTTTTATTTAAATTATTTTGTGTGACTTATGTGAAATTATTTGCATATTATTGCATTTTATTTAATTGAATGTAGACCATTCGAAAACACAACCATTTCTAGCCGAACCAAATTAAACTGAGAAAACCAAGAACCGAACCTGTGACTAAGAACCGGACCGGTTCAACCCTTTAAGGCTTGAACCCTTTCATTTTTTCCCTCATACTTCACATTTCAAGAACAAGAAGAAGAAGAAGCCCTCCAAGTCCCCAAGTTTGATCAACTTTCATCAATCAATAACTTCCTCATTTCTTCACCAAATTTCGATCTCAAGTAAGTTTTGGAAACCCCACCATCCTTCTTTCTTCTAGACCAAACATCATCTCCTGTGAATTGCAAATTGTATGATTTTGGCTATTGGAGTGAATAGTTAGGTTATATTGCATATTTGATGATTTTGTGACTTTGGTTGATTGCCTTTGAATTTGGACTTAAAGTATGAGTTATATATGGTGCATTGATTGTATTTATAGCTTGCGTTTGGTAGTTGATGGCATTTATGGCTTGTAGCCATTTTTATCATGATTTCATTCAAATGGGGTTTGTAACCCAAGCATTCATTTCTTGATTTCTTTATTGCTTATGCATGATAAAATGTCTCTTGCATGATTGTTGTTGTATGTGTTTCAATTGTTGGGACAAATTTAGGTGTATTGGTTGATTTGAGATTGATCCCCTGTTTTCGCGTAGGTTTTTGCCCAGAAAGTCCGATCCAAACGGGCGTTTGGTGCCTTAGTGCATTTTGCAAACGGTCGTTTGGCTTGCGCGGGTGTTTCAAATTTGTGTCTGGTAAATGGGCGTTTGGACATTTGTTCTGTTTTGCAAATGCCCGTTTGGGGACTCAAAACTGAGGCAGTAGCATTTTGAACGGCCGTTTGGATTTTTAGATGAACTTGGAAAAAACCGTTTGAAATGTAAATTCTGAGGCAGTACGTTTTTTTACGCTGAAATTGCAAACGCCCGTTTTAGAGCTCTCGGGTTTGGAAAAATGCATATGAAACGACCATTTGGGATTGAACTAAAGCTCCAAACGGGTGTTTCAGATGCCACTCTTCGTTTTTGAATTCTTCGACTTTTGTGATTCAATTCCTTTGATCCTAAATGCTTTGATATGTCCTTTTTGAATGTTAATTATTAACTTTTGTGCTTGTAACGTGTTATTTGACTTACTCTTGCATGAGTTTAAAATTGTGGTGCAATTATGTGACCAATTTGATTTAATTGAACTTATGTGATGAGCATTTGCATCTCATGCATATCTTTTCATTGTCGTGCGTCGTTTTGGTCCATATAGAGTCTAAGTCTTGGGTTTCTTATGTTTCTGTTCAGAGGAGGACCTTGTTGACGAGCCCGAGGCATAGTGGTCACGCCCACTTTCACTTTTGCTTACTACTTTTAAGGTGAGGTTAGGAACTTGTATAGCTAAGCGACATATGACCTTTATGTGCCGATTTCTTGCCCCGCATGTGAATATAACCTATATGTATAAGTAAATATGTGTTGGAATTACTAAGTTTATGACCTGGTGCACCAAGTTTACACTGAAAGTTAGTATAAAGGTGTATATGAGTCTTTCCGTTTACTCTTGTTTTGTTTAAGTTTCTATTAGCGAGCTAAGCCATGAAAGATTGGTATTGTGAAAGGTAAAGTGTTTGTGAGCTCAAGGAGCTATGGATAAGGAATTCCTTCAACGGTGTTGGGCCGTCAGGACTCGGCCTGTGCATAGTCTCCACCCAAGATATTATGCGCGACCCCGGGAGCTAGGGAAGGCGTGGTATTTTAATGCCTTCGGTTTATCCGTGGAGGACCCATAGTAGGCTAGCTACCTCTCGGGGGTTTGTTATATGTATGGATGGTTTGGATCGGCAGATTCATCCATCGTTCGAAGGAGATGATGTTTATGTATATGGTTTTGATATGTTCTGAGAAGTAGGTTGGAAGCTCGTCCTCAAGCATTGTATTCGTTCTGTTCTAGGAATTATGAATCGGAATAGAGTTTTTGAAAATGTATATTATGCTTTGTTTTGGTATGCAAAACCTATCACCGGTCCATGAGTCCGCTTTTGATATATGCTCTGTTTATGTGTATTTAGTGTGCGGGGTGTGCGTTAGCCCACTCACTCAGTCAGTTGACTGATTCCTTCTTTTTATTTTCTTTCAGTTGCAAGATCTTTTGGCTTTGAGCTAGGCGGAGAAGTGTGTCTAGGTCTTTTGGCGTACATACATTCCTGCTTACATTTTGTATCAATATGAATACTTGAGAATTTTTGTATATGAATTTTGTTAGGCCTTGTCGGCCATTGTAAATAATATGCCATTTATGCTATATAAAGTTATGTGATATTTGTGATTTAATTCTTTGCTTTCGCGCACTCTGAGTCTCTGTTTAGATAGCTCTGTCTGGCTTAGTGAGTGAGTGGTCACCCATTCACTAAGATTTGAATTCGGGTACGGACTTTATTTCGTGATCGGATTCGTATCTTGGTGCAGAGAATGTGGTCCCTACTTGTGGGGTGCTACAGGTCATAAATCCACTCAAGGGTTTAGGTTACTGGGTCGAGTCTCATTAAGTCATGGGTAGTGGTAAGCATAGGTAAGCATATGCATTGTGAACAAATTGGTCAAAGTTCGAGGCTCATTAGATTACGGATTTACCTATGTGAACAGAAAAGTCACAAACTCACGGATTAATTATCAGGTCGAATCTCATTAGGTCAGGGTATCACGGACTCACAAGCTTAGATTACCGGATCGTGTCTCATTAGGTCATGGATTTAGACTAACGGATCAAATGTCATTAGATAGTAGTTGGAAAACCAACTATGATTCCCATTAAATTAAAAAAAAATAGAAATCTCGTCTTTTAGTTTCATCTCCTTAACAGTAAGACGTGCCTCAAATGATCAAGATAGCGAAGTGTTCTCAATAAATGAGACCATTTTAATATTGATAACATATAATATATAAAAAATATATATTGTTAATACACGCATATAATATATAATATATAATACGTGTGTATATTAGAATACATACAATAAAATGTATATCATAAATTAAAATATATAATGTTGTTCTGGACAACGCCGCTATATATATATATAATATATATAATTTAAGGACTCAAATGTGATTTCCGTTAATTTTTTATTGGAAGTCATTAAAGTGGCAAAAAATAAACATTAGCGGACTAAAAAAGTAACTTTTGAAAAGCATGGGATAACGGCCTTATATATATAATGTAATTTACTCACTGTATAATTTTCGCTCTCTCTCCATATATACATAGGAAAAATATGTTTTTCATCCTATAAAAATGCTTTTGTTCTATTTTGGTTCTACTTTTTTAACTTTTTTCAGATTGTATCATTTTTTATTCCATATTTTTCAATTTTACTCATCCACATCCTACGTGGCAAAAATTTAGGGATTTTTTCTAATTTTCTCTTCAAATTCTGAATTAGCATATGATGTGGATTATTAAAAAAATAAAAAATAACATGTAATTATATAAACTATTTTTATTTAACAAAATACTCTACTATAGTTTTTTTTTAAAATTTTTACCCAAACCTTTTTAATTTTACCTTTGACGTTTCATTATCCGGATGAATTGGACGACGGGACCCCCACAGTTCAACTCGTCTCATTTAGACATTCAAAATGCATACCAATTTGACTTCATTCAATCGCCGGAAACGCCCGTTCGAGGTCCTAAAAGCCGAACCACCGCAGAGTCTTCAAACCACAAAATCTCAGCCAAAACAGCACGTCAATCCTCGATACCACTCCAAATAAATTACTCCTGAAGCGTACTACATTGCACATGTCGTGGTGTGCTCCGGTTAGCCACTGAAATCGGCGAAAACGAAGTCTGAAAGTCGTGTCTTTTGCGCGTGTCGTCGGCCGCAACTTTGCCAACCAATATCTCCATCGTCCGGATGTTTCATGACATGAAACCACTCTCAAGTTGCAGCTCTCGTTGAGTAGATGAATTTTCATACGTCATTCACTGAATTCTGTCATCGGAGCTGGCCGCACGACTCGTTCAATGTTTCTGCTGATTTGAGTCGCGAGCAACCATGTTTAACCGGCCATATCTTTTAAGTTGTTTGTCGGATTTCAATTCCGTTTGTGTCATCATGTTCTTCGTGTTGCGATGTTCGATTTACACTACTCATTTGCAAAATTCCATTGAGAAACGAGCGATTTTCTATTTACGATAATTACATGATATTTATTTTTTTCTTAAATAGTAATAATTTACATCATATGCCAACACAAAATTTTCATCTGAAAAAATCTTGGTGAACTTATTTTTGCTTGGGTAGGTCTAGACTGAGAAGAGGTAAAATTTTCTGGTAATATAGGTCTTTGCTTTGATATGCTATACCAAAAATTACAAATTTGTTTATTTTGAGTTCCTTAAATTGATGAGGCATATCATTCATTATACAGTGAAGCTGGAGAACATGGGAGCTAGGAACTCTGCTCTGGAAATATTTCTTTAAGAGTTTAGGGCATATTCAAGATACTCTGTGCAAAAGCTTCAGGTAAACTTTTAGAAATGTATATTTATCTTGTGGTTATGTATGTCTTTGTGTTTGTTATAATTCAGGGATTTATGGCTTTGACGATGCTTATGAAAGTTGCATTGTTATTAGCCTGAGTTTTGGTTTTCTAATATGCTAATACTTGCATTGTTAACTGCTTTAATCCATAATTGGGTGGTTCTCATGATGGTTCATTATTTTTACTTCAGTCTACAAAGTGGTCTTTTGAAGTCTGCACATAATCTTGAAGAGCAGTGATGTTTTGAAGGTAAGATCTTACATGCTAGTGTTTTTAAATTCAGTTATTCAGCTGTGTTTTGATGGATTTCATTGATATTGTTGTTGTAAATGTTTGCTAAGATAATGTTTCTGATATTATATGTTTTCTTTTACCAACGGTAACTTGGTGAATTTTCTGTCTTCATGGATGATATTCATGGAATTCTGATAGATTGTGATGTTGCCTTTTCGCTGAATATTTTTCACTAGTGTGTTTGAGGGTCGGAGATGAGTGTGTTTGTGAAATTGTTAGGGGGGAAGATAGAAAGGGCGCTTATATACAGGTATTTTGTGTTAGTTGAAGGGGTGGTGGTGTAATCAGTCAAAAATTATTTTAGTGACTGGTATATAAGTCGAAAACGGGAACCCAATGGGAATACAATGTGTTCCACTTGAATGTGACACAGTTTACAAATTTGTTGACTTTAATTGTTTCTTATTCGTATGTTTAATTTGTATCCTTAACTACTATGAATAATTAAAGTGATTTGATGAGATTATATATATACCATAATCAAAATGATGGGAGGAGATTATATACCGAAGTGATGTCATGTTTAGTTTGATTTAGTTTAAATTCCTGAAATTATTGTTGAACAATGAATTTGGTCTGCTTTAAGTTCCAAACGTTAGTTCAAAAGAAATGGACTGTCAAGAAATATGAAAATTTTCAGGATACTTGGCACCTTTTCTCAAGCTTAGGTTGCGAAACAAATGTCGGATATTTTGGGTGATCATCCTTCGATGATAAAAGGTGCAATAGTCGAATATTTGTAATCACTAATCTATGGGGTATTTTAGAAGTTAGAGGGATTATCAGCATCCCTTACTTTAATGTGGTTCTGTTTAAAAGTTCAAGTGTAAGAATAATAAATAGACATGTTTTTATTAATGTAAATTTATATTTATCAAAACTTTTGTTAATAAATAGACATGTAAGAAAAACTTTTGTTAATAAATGTAAGAATAATAAATAAACATGTTTTCTCTTTCTGAGTTTTATTCGAAACATCAAATACTTAGGTTGATAGAAATGTAACATCAAATACTTATGCTGATGGGAATGTACTTCAAGGTTTTGTAAATGTTCTGTATAAAAATGGCCTCACATGCATTAGAATTTATGCACATGGTTTACATGGGGAATGCCTTATCAGATAATCACCTGTACAAGTACTTGATTCATGAATTTTCATCTCGGTCAGAATGGCGCATAATACAGAAGCATACTTAGAAGTTGGATGTATCCTTGTATTCGTGAAGATATTTCTCGGTGTTTTTACACTTCTCCTTTGTTTTCATGATTTCATCTTTTCAGATTGGTGTAGTTCTGAAGAAATTGTTTGATGATGGAACTGTGAAGAGGGAAGACTTGTTTATTACCTCCAAACTCTGGTAATTACATTATATTAAATAAAATGGTGCAAGGTTATTTGCTTTCTCATTTGATTTTGGAAGAGAAGATTCAAGTTTGAGAATTAATGATTTAATATTACTATAATTCTATAATTCAAAGTGATTGGTGAATTATTTAAATGTGAGTGAGACAATTACGACTAATCAAACTTGATGGTGGTCTAATTGGAGGAAATACATCCATTTCTTATACAGATGTATTTATATTTTGAAGCCAATTGTATGATTCTGAAATCAATTACAACGAAATATTGTTACTTCGGTTGAGTGCGTGTGATGGGTGATGTTTTCTTGATTTATTTTATACAACAATGCACGAATGCGAACACATGTATACGGAGAGAACGATACTTGGGACATGATGGCATTGATATTTGAGTTGGGTAGTGTGCTGCTAGTTGGGTTGTAGAACGGTGCAAGGGATGTGTGGCGGTTGGTTTGTTCAGTTTGTTTTGTTTTGCTAGATTGCGGGATGTAACTGGATAGAGTATTTGTTTGTTAATGTTATTCTCGCTTTTCTGCAGTCATGGTAGGAGCAGCACCTGAAGGTTCTCAATTTGATTATCGCTAGTTCGATAAATGTTTTTGTTGATGGTGAAGCAACTCAAATGGCTTAAATGACAATGTATCAACACTAGGTAAATTTTCAATCGACGGAGAGAAGTTCGCTTCATATTTAATGTTGGTGTATTCCACGTAGTGTTTGCAAAATATGAATTTAGTTAATATTACGTGAATACTTTGTAATTCGGCATATTTTATCGTATTTCGTGTTGTTATATTTGTTGTAAAAATATTGTTGGATTTATGGACATGGTTGAATTTCTAATTTATTGTCTGTGTATTACATTATTGTCGCATTTCTTTGTGGTATATAATTGTTGAAAAAACAGGATGAAAATAAAAAAAAAATATCAAATTATAATATTAAAATTCCGACGAAAAAAGCGAGGAACTTTTATACATTTTCGTCTGAAAATTAAACAAATTTTTTTTTAATTTTCGTCTGAAGTTCGTCTGAAAATTCATCTGAAATATAATTTTTAAAAATTAAAATTATTAAGTTCGTCTGAAATTTCGTCTGAAAATATTAATGAATATAATAAAATTTCTTACATTCGTCAAAAATGTCGTCTGAAAGTTCGTCTGAGAACAGTTTCAGACGAAATCTCTTTGTCGCAATTTTGTCTGAAAAATAGGCGAGGAATATTTGGTCTACAAAGTTAGTCTGTAATTTCGTTGGAGAAAAAGTTCGCCGGAAATTTTTCGATTTCGATCAAAGATGATTTTTCGTCTGAAAGTCGTCTGAAATTCGTCAGAAATTTTGTTCATCTGAGTTTTCATCGGAAATGTCGTCTGAAATTTTCTGCAACGAGGGTTTTGCGGACGAACTTGAGTTCGTCTGAAATTTGTCTTAATTTCGTCGGAAATTGAATTTTTCAGACGAAAAGGCCCAAAAGTTCGTCTGAAATCGCCTGTTTTTTTGTAGCTTAAAATTGTATAAGATAAGTATGTCTACAAATGAAATGCATGTGAGAAAATAATAGTAAAAAAACTAAAATAAAATAATTTCAAAATAAACAAATCCATAAGAATTGACAAAAAAAATTAAAAAAAAAAGATAAGTACATACTTTTTTAGCAGATTTTTAATTGAAAATTTTGAGATTATGAAATTCCGGACGTAAGAAAGAAAAAGGAATACATATAAAGGATTAATTAAGGAAAATTATTATTTTAATAAAAATATATTATCAAACATAATTTTAGTTAACAATAGAAAACTGTATAATCTATAAGACAAGCATGTCTTGGGTTGGATTCTAAATAAGTAGAAGTTGGTTCCAAACATTCTCAAACTATTGAAAATAAGCATTTATCCTACAAATTCTTATGTTTAGAGTTTGCAAACAACCTTCTAATTTTTCTTTTTTTAATTGAACCGGCCAAAAGCTGAGCAGTTTTTATCAAGGTCCCCCCTCATATATATATAAACAATCACGCCCAAAAAATACAATCGTTCCTGAACAAGGATCATCTAAACTGTTCGAGCACGAGTATCCATAGAAATACATAGTAAAGGAAATCAGCTGGGCACAAATATTAGTATGCCAAATGCTATTCAAGCTACTCATGGTGAGAAGAATTAAAGCATGAACCGACTTAAGTAGACAACTCCTCTTACTAAGCAAAATTAAAGGATCCTCCACTGGTCTCTCTCAACGAAGAGTTCAGTCATCGGGGCAATGTTAATGGGAATCAAGATGACACTCATCTGGCAGCCAGAGATAGCAACTTTATTGCTAGCATCCTCGGGGTTTTTCATATTGGCTTTTGGTGGTTGTGGGATAGCATACACAAAGATACCGTCAATTAATATTTGTATCGCCTAATTTTCCATTTCGATGGTCGATTCAATCTCAATTTAAAATGCTTATATAAATCCGAAGCAAGTTGACACCTAAATGTAGGGTGATGGTTCACATTACAAGCAAGTGGCAAGAATATTTTTGATTGAAAAACAGAGATAAAATTGGTAATCATGAAGTTACTTTCAGGCCTCGCGAGGTGGAAGCGAGAAGGGCAGCTTTAATGGGGCTTGCTGCTTATTGGATTTTTCCAATGCAAGTGCTGGAAGAGATTAATGTAGCTCCAAGGCTTTCGTAAGCGGTCCAACTGCAGAACCACATACTCACGCCCAAGTGAAATTCAAACCCGAAACATTGCCTCGAGAATGAATCCATTAACTATTTGGACCAACTCCTATTGTCTGGCTCGTAGTTAACTTCACGCAAATAATATTTGTACATTAAAAGATATAACAATAAATTTTGACTAAAAGACTTTTGTTATACCAAATTCTGTTGGATATGAGAGACATTCTCAAATGGGACTTTCTATCACAAATTAAACCCTTTCATTCCAAACTCAAACTCCTTCAAACACCACTCACTTTCAAGGGTTTCTCCCGTTCAAGACCAATAATAATTTCGTTAGGTTTGATTCTCTCCCATATTCAAGATGAATAAGCTATTCACAAAGATGATTAAGTTATTCAAGATGATGAAGATGAATAAATTATTCAGGTCGTCAAGTGATTCTTCTCTCTGGGATCTTCTTCCCCACGACGTTGCCGCCGCGATATTCGCAAAACTTCCCACCGGCGACCGCGTCCGCCTCATGCTGGTATGCAAATCATGGCTGCAGACCCTCTTACGCGACGACATTCCGGTGTCCGCCGCCGAATCCCCGTGTCGTATATTATCGGATGATTCCTATTACAGACCCGAATACCACCTGACTACTGCTGTACGCTTCCATTCCCCGTCGGAAAACAGAATCTACCGTTTCAATTTACCCGGTGGCGGCAGGCGGTGGCGGTGGTGCTGTTGAGGATCTTCCAATGGATGGCTCCAGATGGCCCGTACTAGTGAGCTGCTGGAGCTATTCAGTGTAGATATTATGGTGTGGAATCCGATTACAAGAAGCAAGCTCCCAGCTTTATCAACGCTCCCCTTCCCCTTTTACAAGTGTTCTTTTGAACAGGGCCTTTTGGCAGGGTTCAGAAGCATGTCAACTTATATAAAGGAAGTTCTCGTGTTCGAGTTTCTGACGAATGTAGTAGTCGCCTTAATCTTCCTGAATCCTGCATGGTAAGACTCGGAGTCTTATCTCGTTCTGTGCACGCCTCGGGATCGGAGGTGGAGCGTCATCGAACCTGCAGGCGAGCTAAAGAAGTATGCTTATAGGAGCCTCTGTTTTCATAAGGGAAAGCTTTGTGCGTTAATAGACATTTCCGACCGTCGCCATCCTGATCGCGAAAGCTTTACATCCTCTACGACCGTCGAATTGAGGGGGTGCTGTGTCATGGAAGTGCAGTTGATCTGGTACAACTCGGCAGACTACCGCAGATGGATAGTAGCCACAGATTACGACAGGTTCGCCATCCATACTCACGAAAGGATGTCGGTTCTGCATTGTTTGGTGGAACGTTTGGCGTCTGGGGACTTGGCAATCGTGAGTACCGTATTGGATGCTCGTGTATGTTGTAATAGTTTGGGAAGACGCGATACCCAATTTCATACGAGCAGTCTCGAGGTACGAGCTGTGCTGGATAATGGTTTCGTGAAGCTCCCGAACATCGGGAATGAAGCCATGTTCGTGGAATGTTCGAGTTCGTTTTCTGTTGAAGCTTCGAGCCATGGAGTTGACGGAGAATGCATTTACTTTGCAACAGAGTTCATGGTAATGAAGAAGGTTGGTACCAGAGAGGAGCATACAAAAGGTTTGTACCGTGTTCGTGATGAGGGTGTGTTTAATGTAAAAGAAAATAGGATGCAGCAAACAGTTTCATCGAGGAAGCTTCGCCTTTGTTCAGGGTCCTTTGTTGTTGGTTG
This sequence comes from Lippia alba, assembly GCA_037834125.1. Classification (NCBI taxonomy): domain Eukaryota; kingdom Viridiplantae; phylum Streptophyta; class Magnoliopsida; order Lamiales; family Verbenaceae; genus Lippia; species Lippia alba. Next base: position 1,722 of record JBBMKE010416489.1, on the reverse strand, counting down.
GTTCACGCCTAAATCTTCTAGAGATGAAATAATCATTGAGATATTGAATTGGAATGATCCAGTTTTGTTAGTTTTTCTGGTGAAAAGTATCACTATTATGGCATTTGTGATCAAGGGGAAATTTTACCAAGTTTGTGGTTAAACTGATGTGGGCATTTGTTTTTGTGTTTGTTTTTGCTGATTGTTCACAGGCAGTGGTGAGCATCTCTAATAGTAAACAGATTGGTTACAAACTCACGGATTTAGGTTACCCAGTTCGAGTCACATTAGGTTACAAATAGGTATTAGATCACAAGTGAACACATAGGTTACGAACTGATGGATTTAGGTTACCGGGTTGAGTCACATTAGTTACAGGTATTAGATCACAAGTAGTGGTAAGCATTGATGAAGTGAACAGATAGGTCACAGATTTACCAGTTTAGGTTGCCAGGTCCAGGTTCAGTCTCATTAGATCCAGGTAGAGATTAAATCTGCACCTATGAACAGATACGTCACAGTACCAAAGGTTTAGATTATCAGGTCAAGTCTCATTAATTCATGAGTTTAGGTTATTGAATTGTCTCATTGAATAGTTGTGGAACCAACACAATTTCACGGGTTTAGGTTACCTGATCAAGTCTCATTAATTAGGTCACATGTTTAGATTAACGAATCGAGTCTCATTGAGTAGTTGTGGAATCAGCTATGATCCTCTTTAAAACAAAAAATTAAAATCTGATCTTTTAGTGTCATCTTCTCTGAATGAAAGAGGCCTCAAATGATCAATACTGTGAAACATCCTCAGACCCTTTAAGTAATTAATAATCTTTGGAAAAAAGTTAAATAATTAAAATTTGAAAACTTATCACCCCCAACATATTTTCTTGAGTTTATTTATTTATATACATATAAACATAAACTAACAATTCCCTACCAACACTCTTTGTCAACAAATTCCCACAATGGCATCCATGTAAATAAACTACAAATCTAGGACCAAACTTCTAAACCAATCCGGTTCAATTCCGTTATATTACTTTAACAACTCCCTTGAACCGGCCTTACTCTTCTCTTTGACACTCTCTACATTTAACCATTATGGGTAAAGAAAAAGTAAAAAAAAAAAATTTGCCATAATTTGGATCTTTGAACATCAAAATATCTTCCGTTTCACCTGAAACGATATTCACATTCTCTTTTGAGAATGAACCAATATTCAAAAAAAAAATTGAGGAATTTATGTATATTTCTTGTTAATATTTATTGATTTAAATTATATAAAAAAGGATCATATGGGCGGCGGAGGAGGAGGAGGTCAGAGGGAGCTCGATCGGACCCCCACATGGGCCGTGGCGACAGTCGTTTTAGTCATCATTATTATCTCCATAGCACTGGAGAAAACTCTTCATAAAGTTGGACATGTATTTTTCAGATCACTCTCTTATATCTTTGTTTGTTTTTTTTTTTGTTGGTAAATATTCAAACATAGGGTTGCATTCTTTTTTTTTCTCTGAATCGGAGATTCAAAGTGTTTTTGCAAATATATTTTTGGATTTTGAAGGTTGATTAATGATTTGAAATTTTCTTGCATTCATATGGTGCAAAGGGTTGGATCATGAAAGAAGAATAAAAGGGAAATTAATGTTTTATTTTATTCTTTTTTGGAGGGGGGGGGGGGGGGTTAATTTCACCTTTCTTGATTTTTGGGGGTTATTGTACCCATGATTCTTTTACCATGAA
>JBBMKE010416461.1:0-11221 GCA_037834125.1 Lippia alba | reverse complement strand
CTTATACAAAACACATATCTATTATATAAATATAATAGAATAATCACATGCAGGCTTGAAAACGAGCACAGAGGGTTATACGTCGCTTTAACTAATACAAAATCCTAAAACCCCAACTTTCACCGACGAAAATGGAAACAGGAGCGAAGCAGACCCACTGAGACTCAAACAGCTGAAAGGCTCACCCTGAAGAACCCTTGTACGACTGAGTACACCAAATAAAAGACAGACTCAAATCAACAACCACAAAGACTCACGGCAATGCTCAAGCACTTAAAGATGCAATCAAGTAGGCAGAATTCAAATTCATATTCAATTCACATAAAACACGTTATCATATAGTTTAATAAAATAATATTGTACATCAGGACACATTTATGTGCACAAATAACGTAATTAGGGAAGATAGAAATAAAATACAAATCATATTATTTCATAGTAATTCGTTCAATGCTAACATAAATCATACATGTACAATTAAATTATTTCTTAAGTTGTGAAAGTCTATAATGAAATCATATAAAAAATTAATTTTAATTCAATTATCGTCCAATGGGTTCATATCAATTTAGGTAAGTAACATTTAATTACAAGACTTTCAAAGTTAATCATCCACAACATAATAATTCATTTCACGTGCTAAGATTCGCATGATCATTTACCAAATTACAATTTCATATTATTAAAAAATTACACAAACACCCCCCTTAAAGTTAAACAAATAACTCAAATTTAATATATCGGGATTCAAATTGCAAATCAAGACATCAATTCATTCATAATCACTCAATACACACTTTCGTATACATCGGAATTCATAACGATCAATAAATTCGAGCAAATAACAATATTTTGCATTTAAACAATTAAATCGAATAATTCTCAATTAAAAAAATAATTCAGAACAAATAAACCGAGCATCCAATTAACGAACGGAAGGTGGCATTGAACTCACCACGATGAGGCGGGGAAGCTGTCCGACTGCCGCCAGAACGCTATCGCCGGAGCTGCCAAAAAAGCCGCCGGTCGGTCATCGGTGAAATATGCCGGAAAAATCCCAAAAATTTTTCCGAGTAAGTAGACTTCATTCCCGTTCGAATTCCTCAATCAATTTCTAAAAATTCCAAGCCATTCTTCTCCAATTTCAAATCCAACAATACGAAACCCCAAAACTTCAAATCTAAATTACTTTCCATCCGATGAACGAAAATCGAATCCATAAAAAGCATTATCTTACCCGTGACGAGCTCTTCGAAACCCCTATGATGGTCGCAGGAAAAAGTTTCCGAAAACTGCCTTGGCCTTGAGCAGTCGCCGTGCGCCTCTTCCTTAGCTGGAATCGCCATTTTCGGCCACTTTTAGCCCAATCCGAGGCCGAAATCATGCTTAGGAGGTCGAAAACCATTGGGTAGGGTACTTCATTCTTTGCCGAAATGTCTCAATCTTTTCTGTGGATTCCGTTATCCATTTCTTGACTGTTTTCCTTGTTTCCTCATTCTCCGTTTCACTCGAACTCCGTAAATATTGGTAAAACAGTATCGGGCTGATCAAGGCTCCGATACTTTAATAAAACCAAGTATGATAATCTCCGCTACTCCGGTGTCAATAGGGGAGCAAACCCTAATGACGGTATAATGTAATAAGTGGGAAATACGTTCCCGGGAGGGTGTCTCCCATAAGCTCCGGGCGTAGAGTAACTAACCTCCAGCTAAACTACGACCCAGCCGAGCATAAGTGGCGGTCCGTATAATAATCACCCTCGGCCCGATACCTTCCGGGTAATTACTTCTACGGGGTGCCGCCGGGGCCCATAATAATAATGATGTAAATAATTGCACTTGCGTAGTCAAGAATCAGTTCTTAATAAGAATTGGACTAAGTAATATAAGGTCCGGGTAAGACCCTGATTCTGACTTAAAGATAATTTCCTCATAAAGAGGTATATGATATAATTTCCTCATAAAGAGGTGGAATAGGAGGTGCTTGTGGTGCCGTGATACATAATGCCTGAGCCTTTGATCAATGATATTGATGACCGAATTCAAAAAAGCTTCTACCGGCTATGGTTGTTGTAGAGGAGGTGTAGGAGAATGATCACGACGATGGCGCCGTCCAGGAGATCTATCTCGATGTTTACGTGGAGGCATCCTATCAATAAACACTGAAAAATGTGTGTTGTTTTAGTTCATGCATGATAAGGTAATTAAATCACTTAAGATTCAATCAAGTAAAACATATAAGCACATAGAATACGCATATGCAACACATTGACAAGTAATCCCTAAGCTGAACGACCTAGACAGACCCACACGACACTAGAGCCTAGGTTTTGCAACCCAAAGCTCTGATACCACTCAAGGGATGTAGCGCTCGACGCATGATGCCACACCTCCACACCGAGACTCGACCCACATATGAAATGGACAACCCATACACGAGCCAAATCACGACGAACGGGGACTCTACATACATATAAGTTAGGCGGGACTAACCCTTGAACCATTTAATATAAGATTCAAAGTAATAAAACATGAATGTGGAAGCAAACTATATATATATACATCATTTACAATGAGCCACAGGCTCAATCAACTATACATCAAGTAGCACGGTCTTCATAGCCTCAACATACCTAACAAAATGCACCACGGGCGTTCAATACATAAATAAAATAATTAAATATGAGTATAAGCGATACATATAAATGTTAGAATCGAATGCAGGGCACAACTGACTCGTATTCCGCCTATCACCCACACACCTGCAAAAGAACTGAAAACCAAACGGGTTCAGTCTAAAAGAGACTGGTGGGTAAAAACAAGTCATACGTATAATATAAGACAGTATTTAAAAATTCACATGCAAGTTATAATCCCGAGTGAGGTTTTCGAAACATTTTCCAAAAGGGTGAAAAAAGAAATCATCAAAGGGGATTATAACTATCATTTTTACATTAGATCTTTAGTGGCCCGACGATGGGGTGTGCATTATCTCCAACCAACACCTTGTGTAGTTCATTAACATTTATTTATTCTTTTTTTCATACATTTCTTTCTTTCGTGCACATACATAGCATTTACCCTTATGCCACCTGGTTGGTGGAAGGGTTTGCAAGGTCTGGCCACCCATTTATTGACCAAAAAGGGTTACATGACTCCCCAGATGGCAGTCAGCGTCCATTCCCCACTATCTCTAACGAAGTCCGGTTACACCGTTCATTGGTGGGACTAGTGTGAGGGATCACCGCCGGCCCTTATCTCCTTGGATAGCAACTCACACCAAGATCATGGGCCCCATTCTGTGCATTGTTCCATTCTCACCAAAACATTTGGTAGGGTTCGTAAAAGAAAGGTTTTACGTTCGAAATCCTTGACTCTTGAAAATGACTCCATATACTTATAATAGTTTTGGGTTCAAAACATTTCACATTGGGGCATATTTATGTTATTTTTTTAAACTAGTAATAGAGAAACCCACCTTAGAAGTCAAAAAGAAGAACACAAGCCTCATTGACCGGCCTCGTCTCCGAAAGAACCCGAATCCGTGCAAGAAAAGTGGTGTGAGACTCAATATGACCAAATAAGACACTCGGCAATGCTATGATATGATATGAGATGTATAAAAGATCAAATAAATGTCATGGAGATGCATTCAAGTATAATTCCAATCATTCTTTCATTTTTTGAAACGTTCGCATTCATTCGAATTCGTGACTTTCATATATCAACTCAAATCAAGCCAAATTTCATCAATAACATTTATAACACATAATTCTACTTGTATATAAATCATAAGTTTCACAAAGATAGGAAATTACAAGCATTTAGGGTTCATATTCAATGCATCAAAGTGTTCATGCGCCTAAAAGAGCAATGAAGGCACATGAACGCATAACTCGCACATAACAAGTCAAATGAATCCCAAATTTTGACACGATGCACTTAACACATACTTGAAAAATAATACATATCAAAATCAAGCAATAAGAACTTATAGCATCGCATTACACCCTTAAAAACATGCATACAATGCAAAGGAATCAAGATCGGGGTGGAAAACGAGCGAAACGAACAAAGAAACGAAGAAAACACGAAAACTAAGAAATCGGGGTGGTAACGGCCATTACCCCCTTCCATCACAAAGTGGGTAATGGCCATTACCTGGTACAGGGGATCCGGGAGCAGCATTAACGGTCGTTCCCCAAAAACATAACAAAATGGGGTAATGAGCGTTACCCCGTCCAGTGCTGGAAATTTCCATTCTCAGCCTTATTTTATCCCCTAAAACCACATCCAATCAACCTAAAAAATACCCCAACACATCAAGGCATGCTCCAACACAATTAATCCAAGAATTCAAGGCTCAATCATGCAAGGAAACGAGCTAAAACACGAACTAGAGCAAGGTGTGTGCATATGTGATCATTTCTTGAAATTTCTCTAACATGATCATTAATGGCAACTTTATTATACCTCAACCACCACATGATTCAAGTTCATAAATGCATTAAGGAAGCTAGGATGATCACTTTCATGCATTAAAACAAGAAAAAGATCCAAGGAATCAATGAGATCAAAGTTCAAGTCCAAAACCTAACTAAACACTCATGTGATCCAAAACCTAAGCAAACCATCATGAAATCTAGCAAATAAATAGACAAAAGAAAGAGGAGAAGATACCAATCAATAATCTGAACTCACCTGTAACATCCCGTATTTCATAACCGACAGGTAAATTTGTGATTTAATTATTAGTTGTGTTTTAGTTTAATTTATGTGAATTACGTGAATTATTTGCATTTTAATTGCATTTCAATTAATTGAATTTCAACATTCGAACCCGGAACCATTTCTAGCCGAATCAAATCAAACCGAGAAAACTAAGATCCGAACCCGCGGCCTGAGAACGTGATCGGTTCAGCCCCTTAACGCTTGAACCCCCCTTCATTTCTTTCCATACTTCACATTTTGAACCAAGAGCAAGAAGAAGCCCTCCAAGACCCTCAAGTTTGATCAATCTTCGCAAGATCACCACTTCTTCATCTCTTCGCCAAATTTTGATCTGAAGTAAGTTATAAACTCCCCACAATCCCCTCTATCTTTCAAACCGAACATTTCATCTTCTAATTTGCATTTGGTATGATTTTGGGCATATGATGCAATAGTAGAGGGTTTATGCAATTTTGTTGATTTTGTGGCTTTGGCTTGATGTTTTTGGTTTTGGACTTGACATATGAGTGCAATATGATGCATTTATGGTATTCCTTACATGAATATAGTTGTTGGTTGCATTGATTGATCATTGCCATTAATGAGCATGATTGTAATAATGTGGGTTTGATGATTTTGCCCCCAATACTTGTTTTAATTGTTGCTTTAGCTTATACTGATGTTTCTTGCATGATTCTAGTTGTTTTTTATGAGTTTTGACGTGCTTGGTTTAGTTTTTCGGTGTTTCCCGCGAACATGCCCTGTTTTGGGCATTTTTAGGCTGCAGACAGGCTTCGACAACCATGGGAATTTCTTCAAGAAAAATCCACGGCCGTGGGAAATCTAAGGAGAGAAATCCACGGCTGGGGATCCTTGTCAGTGATCACGAGCATGTTTTCTGTTTTTTTTTTCTCATTTCCTTTCGCTTGTTTTGGGTTTTTCCCACCCCTAGCATGTTTCCTATGTGTTGTATGACTCATTTTTGCTTTAGTTTGTGGTTTTGGTGCTTTTATATGACTAATTTGATATATTTGAACTTAATGTGACGTGCATTGCATCTCATGCATATCTTTTCATTGTCGTGCATCATTTTCAGTCCATATAGAGTTTAAGTCTTGGGTTCCTTATGTTCCTTTTCAGAGGAGGACCCCATTGAAGAGCCCGAGGCATAGAATCCACCATCACTTCCACTTTTTCTTACTTCGTATAAGGTGAGGATAGGAACTTTGTATAGTTAAGTGACCTATGACCTCTACGTGTTGATTTCTTGCCCCACATGTGAACGTAATCTATATGTATAGATAAATAAGTATTGGATTTACTATGTTTATGACCTTGTGAACTAAGTTTACATTGAAAGTTAGTATAAAGGTATATATGAGCCTTTCCAGTTAGTCTTGTTCAGTTTATGTTTCTATTAGCGAGCTAAGCCATGAAAGATTGGTATTGTGAAAGATTATGTGATTGTAAGCTCAAGGAGAATGGGTAAGGAACCTTCAGGATGGTATAGGGTTGTCGAGGTTTAGCCTGTGCATAGTCTCCATCCAAGTTATCACGTGCGACCCCGGGAGCTAGGGAAGGCATGGTATTTTGATACTTCCAATTATCCGGGGAGGAATAACTTCATAATCATCTGGTTAGGATCAATCTAAACCAGCCCATTATGTATATGATTCAACATGCCAACTATTAAACAACTTATTAGAAATACAAGACAGCCAATTCGAAATGTCACGAAATCCCCCGCTCTTCGGGATATATATATATATATATATATATATGGTTAGGATCCGCGGATTCTTCCATCATTTGGAGGGGAGGATGATTATGTTTTTGCTTTCGGTTTTGATATGTTCTGAGAAGTAGGTTGGAAGCTCGTACTCGCCGAGCATTGTATTAGTTCTATTTTGAGAATTTATGAATTGGAATAGAGCTTTTGAAAATGTATATTATATTTTGTTTTTGTTTGTAAAACCTATCACCAGTTCATAAGTCCGCTTTTGATATATGCTCTGTTTATATGTATATAGTGTGTGGGTGTACGTTAGGCCCCCCTCACTCAGTCAGTTGACTGATTCCCTCCATTTATTTTCTTTCAGTTGCAGGATCTTTTGGCTTTGAGCTAGGCGGAGAAGTGTGTCTGCACGAGTACACTTGTTGGTCTAGGTCTTTTGGCGTACATACATACCTGCTTACATTTTTATATTATTATGAATACTTGGAACTTTTGTATATTCATTTTGTTAGGCCTTGTGGGTCATTGTAAATGTTATATGAATTATGGTTTAATGAAGTTATGTGATGCTTGTGATTTACTTCTTTACTTCCGCGCACTCTGAGTCTTTATTTTTTTAGCTCCGTCTGGCTTAGTGAGTGAGTGGTCACCCGTTCGCTAGGATTTGGATTCAGGTATGGACTTTATTTTATGACCGGATTTAAATCTTGGTGCAGGGGATGTGGTCCCTATTTGTGGGGTGCTACGTCACCTTTCAAGTTTGGGAAGAGATGGAGGGCTTGAGCTCTTGAGGAAGATGATGAATAGTGCTATCTCTTGGGGTTAGATGAGGGGCTCGGTTTTGCTGTTTCTTTCACTAAGTTTGGTGAGTGAATTTAAAATGGAATGAGTTTTGGCTGATAGGGGTATGAGTAAGGAGAAAATGGGTCCAAGTTTCACTCAATTTGGATTTAAAATGAAAGAGTTATGGGTTTTTTAGTGCATAAGGGTCATTATAGCCGAGATTAGGAGGTTCAAGTGAGTTTCGGGCAAATTTCGGAGGTCCAAATGATTTTAGAAAAATATGAGGCTTGTCCCATCGAGTCTGAATCGTTGATTCTAGCTCACTGGAGGTGACGAAATTCGAATCTGAATTCTCGAGCTCAAGATATGCATGCCGGAACGAAAGGTGCGCTAATTGCTCGTTAGCCTCCTTTTCATCACGTAATTAAAATAAAATGCGTATGCATGTCAAATAAATCCGAAAGTGAAACACGAACACATGCACACTTTCATAACATGCATATCCACCACATATTCAAATTCCATGAAATTCCGAATCCAATACACATAGAATCGGCACGCGATCATTTCATTCTTGTGCAAGTCATTCAAACGTTCAAATATTTCAATCAAATCATATAACCACTTATTGAATTAAATCATAATAATAAATAATTTCAAAGAATATCAATATAGTTCACATAATTACATAATTTAATGAATTTAAATCGCACAAATAGGTCATACCTGTACGACCGAACGATCAGGGCGTCACAGTTGCCTAATAGCATCCCTCAGAATGTCATTGTCTTCAAAAAGTAAACCAAGCTCAAACTCTGCATTCTCCATGTCTGTTAAGGGATTGAATACTCTGCACCCATCATGTATTTTGACTGATTCATTGGATTTTCCTTTTCTCACATGTTGTGTGTTGGTACTCAGTGACCAACCTTCTACACAGCCTGAGTTACCACTGTGTTCAAACCCAACTTCTGCATCATCTTCAATATCAGAGTCCACTAATTTATCTGAATATACAAAATCATCACCAATGGATTGCTTTTCATCACTTCCCCATTCTTGCTCTGCTTCAACAATACCTTCTGGTAATGGTTCTGTAACCTGCTCTGCATTTGGAGTAGGAACTTCTGCACCTTCATCAGTAATTGGACCATTATCCTCAATGTTTGCTTGTTCATCTTCTGCACCATGATCAGAAATTGGATCACTTTGACAATCATTCCTCTGAGTATCACCATTCTCCTCTGCACCTACAGTTTGGTCTTGTTGAAGACTTCCAACTGCAGCAAATGATTCTCCCATCTCCTCAACAACTTTTCCTTTATCAGCATATTTCTTTTGCATTTGTATCTTAACTTCATCATCTGAGCTCACATCAGCCTCTAGTATGTTAAGAATTCCAAAAGGATCCTTCAATTTTCCTGAATTATCATCCTCTTCACCTTCTTCACTAGACGACTCAGACTTCTCCACTGGTATTGGATCACAGAATACACCCACATACATTTAGATCAAATCATTGAGATCATTGAGTCATGGTATGAATCTCAATCATTGAGATCAAATCTTCACAACAGTAGTCTAAATGACCAAAAGTGCCACCCACATACACCTTACACCCTAAATTACAGATTTTACCACCATAGTGCATGTGGATACTGAACATCTCAGAGTTTGCACCTGCACAATCAAAAAAAAAAAAATTCACCATCCACCACGAAACCACAAAATCAGCGAAAATACAAAAAGAGACCATAAAATTTCAGCAAAAAGGACCATCAAGAACTTTCACAACCCAATTTCTATCAAATTTCACAAAAGGGACCATCAAAATTTTGAAATATTACAGCATGCAGTGATCACCCCATCAAATGGATGAAAAGTTATGTTTTTTTCACAGCAAAAATAAGAAATTCTCAAGACGTAAACTCACCATACGCGGGGGCATTCTTTCCGGGAGGTATATCGGCATCATCTTCACACACTCTCCACTCCATTCTCAGCGGATTGAATGCAAGAACAAGGAAGAAGAAGGTGAAGGGCCAAAGTGCTTTCCAAATGAAAAATAACCCGAGGTAATTTGATGGGTTTTTACAGCGCAGGTGAGTTACAAAGGCGGGAAGAAATTGGGGGTACATGAATGGACTAAAATACCCTTATGAAAATTACGCATAAAATCACATGTTCAGCATATTCCGTGAATATTCCGCGGAATTGTGAAAAAGGGGCAATGTGTTTAAATTTACAAAGGTTGGGGAGAAAAATGCACCGTTTTAAAGTTCAGGGGGCAAAGCACACAACCCCCCAAAGGTGGGGGTGACCGGAATTAGCCCTAAAAATAATGTATACATTTAGGGGTTTATATATTTTCTATTCATCAATATATTACTTAACTAGAATTAAATTGTGAATTCTAATAATATTTTATTTAATAGAATTAATAAATAAACGTAAAAATACATTATAAGATATAATATCTAATTACATTTATATTATAATTATCATAATTTTTAATGTGCATGCCGGAAAAAAAAGGAAGAAGAATTAAAAGAAAATTGAATTTCTAATCTAAAAAAATTGTATAAACGGATTTTTTATTTTTTAATCAAGAAATTTGCATATTTCCATGGCCTTTTTTTGCAATTGCGCAGCAGATATGGTGTTTTGGGAATGAGTTAATTGCACCAAAAACCCTGTGATATACCTAATTAGCACGCAAAATCCTATGATTTGAAAATTCTCAAATAGAACCCTGTGATTGTAATAAATTAACACTTAATTAGCATTTCAAACCCTACAGTCATGGTTGTAAGGTTTTGAGTGCTAACTTTAATATAATCACAAGGTTTTCAGTGCTAATTTATATAATCACAAGGTTTTCTTTGAGAATTTTCAAATCACAGGATTTAGAGTGCTAATTAGACATAACACATGAGACATCCATGCAATTAACTCTTTTGGGAATCTTGTACAAACGGATGTTAATAACTTATAAGACAAAAAAAATAAAATAAAATAAAACAAACAAACAAATAAACTTTTAAGACCAAAATTGAAAATTTTAGTGTTTAGGACCAAATATGTTGAAATTAATATGTATAAGACCACCAAAGCAAGTTACTCGACAGAGAAAAGAAATCCTCCTATTTTTCAATAAATAATTGCTAAAATGCTCCTCGTTTTCTAAAACTTAAGAGGGGGCAAAACTATAATAAAATGTTTAGGAAAAATATAAATTTGATATACCAATTTGATCGATTCAATATTTTTTATATTTTTTATTTTTTGACCATAAAATAAGATCGTTTTTCATAATCAAACTATTTAATGCACTTTTTTTTACCAAAAATTGATTTAACCTGTCGTAACTTATACGTGACGAACTACGAGTTTGGTTTTTTAATAAATGAGGTGGATACCTCCTTAATTAAAAAATATATATATTATTATCTCTTTAACTCCAGGCTTATCTTGCATCATTTAATTTTTTTTATATATTTTTATCTTTTTCCGTAATTTTTTTAATTTTTCTTTATTATTTTGGTGATATAATTTTCATTTTTCTTATTTTTAATTCATTTATATTTATATTATTATATTAAGTATCAAATGTATTTAATAATACACAAAATATATTTTTAAAATATTTTAATAATAATATATTTCTTTTATGCACGTACATAGATGCGTGGTTGCTAGGAGCATATTGTTCAACTTGACGGTTCAACGGGGTGAAAGTGTCAATTAGGAATAGTTCAAGGGCCATACTGTATTTTATCCAAAATAAATTTAAGCGATCAAATCGGCGGCGACTAATCAAAGGCAAAAAAGCTTAGATGGATGCCCTGATTGCGTCGTATGGAGAAACATCGTCCGAGTCCGACTCTGAGTCAGGTCCGAGTCATACATCCGAGTCAACGGAATCGGTCACCCTTCTACCTCCACCTCCGTTGTCTCTTTTGCAGCCCCCAAATTCATTAGGTTAGTTTTTCTT
>JBBMKE010416440.1:0-11222 GCA_037834125.1 Lippia alba | reverse complement strand
TTTTTTAAATATATATATTATTAATTTAATATCTTTAAATAATAATAATAATTTTTCTTTGCACACTCATAGAGTGTGCAGAATTACTAGTATATATATATATATGTGTGTGTAACCGATGCGAACGTTTGTGAGATGCAAACTTGTAAGTGCTTTAAATAAAAATTGGATTTCAATTGTTATTTTTTCTTTATTATTATGCTTTGGTCGACCCCCCTGAGTTAATTTTCTGGCTCCGCCACTGAGTTTAGCCCAATACGCGGATAAAGTCAGAAGCCCGATGAAGCGAACATATAAAGATGAACAGATATAGTCTGATCACGATAAAGTCAAGAGAGGGTAAACTCAAAAGAAGATTACGATGAATGCAAGAGACGTACTATATGGAATATTAGGAAAAATCCTAGGCCAAATATTCTATAAATACAACCCTTGAGATATGACGATCTAAGTTTTTTGGTCTGATCTCTGAATTGATCTCTCATAAACTCTGACTTACTATCCTCAAGGAAGGAGGATTAACCATTAAGGGTTTGAGCTAGAATGCAACATTGGCGCCATCTGTGGGAAACTACACAAAAAATTCACGTTTTTGCCGGTGAGAATTGACGAGCAAGAAAGCTTATGTTGTTAACTGGTGAGAATTGACGAGCAGGAAAACTCATGTTGTTGACTGGTGAGAACCAACACATCCACAATTGACGAATCGAAGCTAAATAATTGTTGTTTTTGATGTGAAATTGTTGCCTGCACACGAGCAAGATAAGTTTATTTGATTATGTTTTTCATTGATTGTGTATAAATTCTTATAGTTTTTGATTTTATGGTCAGGCGGTGGTCGCAAATAGATGGTTAGAACTAGTTCCTTGTTTGATTATTGTTAGTCGGTCTTCTATTATTATTTTGAAGTTGAGACGTGAAAATTCTTGTCGCTATGAAGCAGTAACATGGGCATGCAGGAATAGGTTACATATTCTTAATAATAGTTTGCTAAAAATAAAAAATAAAAAAATAGAAATTAAAGAGGGAGAGTTCGTTGAATTTTCCATGGTGTAGAGCGACAAAAGAAATTTAGTCAGTTGCTTAGTTTTGATCTGTTCACTTTTCAGTTCAATTGATACAAGATATAGAAAACTTTGAATTTATCCCTTTTATGGTATATCATTGATAGTAAATCAAAAAGGAGAATTATGGCGGAAAGATAATTCAGCAAATCAGAATTAGGCGAACACCTCAACCGATGACAGACAAACAGAAAGTCTCTGGACAGACTTAGAAAGCCCCTAAGTGCAAATATGTCGGGAGTATTTGTTCAGCTATATGAATATTTAATTGTAGACGAGCAGAAACAAGTAATCAAGCTTGTTCAATATTCTTGTCAATATCAAACAAACAACATGCTACACGAAGAGGAGGCCATTACCAATCCTGCTAATGCATGATATGATAATAACGAAGTCAAGATAAGTTTTTATTTCCTTTTATTCTTTTGATTATTGGAGATATATTCACCTATATGAAATTTAGACAAAATTTAAAATTTCCTTTATCTATGTCTTTTATTCGGTTATGTGATACGGAGCACATAAAAGATATACATCTTGTGTTGTCCCAACTTCTTGAATCTGTAAAAGTCTATGTCCGGCTTAGTATACGTCTTCTTTGCAGTACATATGATAACATTAATTGGGTTTTGGTAGCACACATGATAAGGATAATTGGTTTAGTCTAAACTCTGACATTAATTGGGTTTTGGTAGCACACATGATAAGTATAATTGGTTTAGTCTAAACTCTGTTCGTTAGCTTTATGAGATATGATTGTTCTCAATTTTGTTTTCCTTTTGATAGAAGCACCGACGACCTAATTTGACAAGTTGTAAAACCAGGTCGGCGACCATTATGACCAGCAGTGTCAACTTCAATGTGTGATGTCTACGAGCAGTCGCCAACCATTATGACCAGCAGAGCTGACAGCGTCCGCCACGAAGTCCTCCGCCTTTTAAGTCCCTTCCGAATGGGAAAGCCCCGGAAAAAGAGGCAGACTCGTTGCATCTCGATCCAAATAGTAGCCTGGACGAGGAAATTGAATCGCACGAACACATATGCCCAATATTTGTTCAGCAATATAGACCCGTAACAAATTGAATAAATCTAAGGAAATCAATTTTTCTTACTAATGGCTCCGCCGGATTGATAAGCTATATGAATACAGAAGCGGCATTCATCCACTATTTAGCTCCTCTAATTTCTTGAAAATACGATTTGGAGGATTCGAGAACGCTTGACAATTTAAAAGTAGATTACAAAGAAAACTCTATGCATAAACTTAATTAGCCTCATATGAAAACTCGAGAAGCTGAGGCTAGAGAGCTGGAAAAATGAAAATCAGAGGGGGTGAAATTGGGTGCAATTGTGTGAAAAGAGCCCTTCATGGCTCAGAGGCGGAGCAAAGCAAGATAAATTTTCTAATCTTGAGATGGAAGATCAACAAACCCAAATAATAAGATAAGTCTTTTGATTTCAATTATATTTTTTATTCTTTGAATTCTTCCTTACATGATAGCTTTTGTAGTTTGGAAGCGCACGACTCCTATGACTGATGGATAGAATGAATAGGTGGATAAACAGAGAAACAGAAACAAAATGAGATTATATAAATCTAATCATTTTACTGAAAACATTAAAAATCAAGTTAACTGGGTGATTATTTGGTAGTTTTTGATATGCATGCATGTGTATAATATCAAGTTGTCTGTGTTGTACGAACTGTACAATAAATTCTAAAAATTTAATACAATATTATTTAGTTTGGGTTTTATTTAACGATTTTAAATTATGAAAAAGGTTTAGCAATGGATTTACGCTCGCAAATTCATGCCAATGACCTGGATGTGTTTTCAGTTTTAGATTGGTATCACTAAACTTTCTCTATTCTTAGGTATTTTTGAGAGGATCGATTAAGCTTCTAGCTTACATGGTACCAGTTCAGGCGCAACAACGAATTCAACGTAACTTTGGAGATGGACTTTGCCTAATTAAAGATAAGTTATTTATTGATTTATGCCTTGAGAATTAATATCATATCTTACATGATGTACGTGTTCGTATCACTTGAATAAAAACATGAGTTTTTTGATAATATAAAAAATCAGAGAGAGAGAGAGAGAGAGAGAGTTATGTCTGGATGTTTGAAAATCGTAGTTAATTCGATTTCTGCTCGAATTTGTCGATAAATACATAAATAAAAGTGTACATAAAATTATGATAAAACTTGTCATGCTTCCGATCTCGATCGGCAAGGGCGAGCATTTACTTCGGATCCCAATTGGCTAGGTCAAACACTTACTTCGAATCCCGAACAGTTAGGGCCAATATGCTTCGGATCCCAATCGCTAGGGAAAGTAATACTTCGGATTTCGACACTTTAGGGCAAGTATTTGTTTGGATGCCGATTGTTAGGACAAGTATTTGTTTTGGATCCCAACCTGTTAGGGCAAGCATTGGAGATTGTGATTTTGATATATGTCGAACAAGAAAAATGGAAACTAAGCTTTGATTGACAAGAAATCTAAAAAATGCGTGCAGAAAAATGATATTCAAATTGTTTTACGGAAAGAGCTGTAGAATCTTTGATTGATTTGAGTTTATGCTATATAATTTGAACTTGTAATTTTTGTTGACAGATGAACATGATAAATGCATCAAATATAGACCTCGTGCCGAGCTCAAGAAAGTGATAACAAGTTTTTGGGCTGAACCAACTTCTATCAATCCCCTCTATTCTACGAACATAGCGGGCTTTCGGGGAGGGGGAGTAGTGTTGGGGCCACACCTACTTAGTCCACAGTTCAACCGAATATGCGGATAAAGTCAGAAGCCCGATGAAGCGAACAGATAACGATGAACATATATAATCTGATCACGATAAAGTCAAGAAAAATAAAATATGGGGAAGTAAAAAGGATAAACATGAAAAATATTTTTATTAAATTTAAACAACTTCAATTTCTTTACTGAAGTAAGCTAAAAGTTCGAATGAGAAGTAAAGCTTAAATTATGAATAAGTAGAGTTTATCTAATAATTAAGGAAATAACAAGTGCATGTCATACGCCTTCTGCAATTCCACTTGTACTCACTTGAGTAACAGTCCTGTCTTGACGCTCATCGTTCTCTTGAGAAGGTTCATCATCTTCCTCGGTAATCCTATTTCTCAGGTTTGTTCTCAAAACCTCATCATCCTGATCATTTCTCTTTCTCTGAGAGCAACAAATCCTCGACACTATTTTGATCCACATCCCACATAGACAAATCTAAACTTGTCCCACCAACTGATAAAACCATAACATACACTTCCTTGCATTTTCACAGAAAAAAAAAAAAATACACTTCCTGGCCTTCGGTCACGAAACGCTTTGCATTTTTAATCATCCTCCCAGTCGACGTCCCCATCTGCGAAACATGTACATAACCCTCTTTGAATCCGAAGTTTGGAGAGTGAACTAAACATCCCTTCTCACTCACCCATGTAACCCTTCCCTTATAAACTTTGAACAACTCTGCAGGCTCATACCTCGGCCGCAAAATGGCATGGATAACCCATATACATGAGGAACTCAGCCAACACCGGATCGCCACACCCGAGATGAGTCTCAAGTTCCGAACGTACCTTCGAGACCAACTCTACCTTCTTCTTCAGCAACTTCTCGACTATATATTCTGTCCCCATGGCCATCTTCTTCGTAGAAACACAATATGCTAATAATATTCAAGTGGGTTTACGTATATATAGGTACATGGGCTTACGAATCTTATTCCTACTCTAGTAAGAATTCGATTGAAAATTTGAAACTGGGGAGAAGAACCAAGAGGAGTATTCTTGATTGGGAAATTATGGGGAAGGAAGAAATTCTCATCAGAGAAGGAATAATACCTTGATAGAACGGAAAATTTACCTATTATTATATATTTTCAAATTACATAATAATAATAATAATAATATATTATTCTTTATATAATATTATCTTAAATCTCGGTGTCAACAAAAAAAAGGGGTAAAAATATATTAGAAAATATAATTCATTGTTAAAATAAATATTGAGATATTTTAAATTAATTATTGATAATATTTAGAAAAATAAATTAATGAAAACATTTATCGACATCATCGTAATAGTAATGAATGTACAAAAAAAATATAAATGACAAATCAGACTTTGAAAATATAACCATGAAAAAATAATTAAAATAAAAAATTATAAATGATCATGTCAAAATCCGGCTATGTCGTGGACGTCAAACTTGGACTCCGATTCACCCAAGAATTTGTATACGGGAAAGGAACTCTGATGCTTTCCTAGCTGAGAATGCAAAAACAAACGTGAACTCAAAGGTCAAAAAGGGAAATATGGGGTTTGGACCCTTTTTGACACTCCGACGCTAAGTCAGAGACTAGTTCTAGGTCGAGAATGTGAATGTAGTGTTTCGCGCATAAAGGAAAGCTTATCCTAATCCTTCTGGGGGGATGACTTATGTAGGCAAGGTTGATCCCCATTGCGTGTAATTACACCTTCCTAAAGGTGCGGATCATGGTATGTTGAGGGAGGATGGGATGGTGATCGGAACAGTGCTTTTCCAACTAAAACACTGTTCTACCTCTGCAGATATGCGTATCGGTGTCCTTAGGGTGGCCGCTATTAATGCACACAGTGACGGAAGGAATCTGCATTTAATGCTCCAGTACGATAAGCCGTGGTTCGTTTTAGGGCGATGCCGTCGACTGTCTAGGTCAGCTAGATCCCTAGGTCGGGACTGTCAGTACGGTGGACACAAATGACAACCTCTTGGGCAAGTGTTGGGTCAATTTCTTAGGATGCCTTGGGTCGGAATAAGAAGCCTTATTTGACGTTTTTTAGTGGGATTTCTCTGTTTGCAACTCAGGCAACAATTCTTGGCATGATATTCTTGTACCATATCCCGACGTACCAATTCAGGGAGTTTCCAGGGCTGAAAAATCCCAACTCGAAACTTCCATCGGAGGAAACCCAGGTCTGGTTATATCTGGATGCCCTGGTTTGTATTCATGGTATTATTTACATGGTAAAGGTTCTGGGACGACGAGGGTAATAACAAAATGAGAAGAAGACAAGAAACATCAGTAATTGGTACGTTAATCATGGCTCTTTTTGCTTAGATTTTTATTTTATGAGGATTTAGATGGAAGAAATGAGAGAGAAGGCAAAAAAAGGCACCAAAATGTGCTTGAAACTAAGGTTCCATCTTCAATTAGCGACAAGACTGACAACAGGACCAAGTTTGCAAAAAAAAAATAGTAGTTCAGTGACCATTCTTGTAAAATTAGAAAATAGGGGACTAATAGAAAATAAGTTGTATAGTTGGATAACCAAAATTGTAATATTCCCATTAACTAACAACAAAAGGAACTAAAATTATGAGAAACTATATTGTTGAAAACTTTGAAGAGATTGAATTTGTTGTACATCCAATATGCAATATACTTATACATGAGGATATGAATTGAATAGTACAATGATTATGTGAGACCCCTCTCAAAGAATGATCGTGGCCCACTGATGACCGTATTACATATTAAAAATATAATATGTTCACCACAAAATAGTAGTATCAAACTAAAAGAGTAAGCAGAAGCGTATATTCGATAGACTTAATATTACAAGTAGAAAGGTAGATGGTCCCAAAAGTGAAACTGATCAAATGGGAGTACGTCTTAAACTCTATTTTACAACCAAACCTATAATACACAAATCCCACTTTCAAAAGGTGACGCCTCCTATAGACGGATTCTCCTATTGGTGTGGTAGCTGGCATGGTGCCTTATTCAAAGAGGATCCTACCGTCGGCCCGTGCCGCCCGATGATCCCGTCTGTACGATACCTGGGCCCGACTCTCCCAATGGCATCCCCAAGGTTGTCAATCAGTAACAGTAAACAGTACCAGCTTACCCAATTTGATAATACAGTATATTGAAAAAAAAATGAAAATAGGGAGTAATATATATAATCAAATCAAGTCTCGACTAATAACAATATATATCTCAAATAAGTGCCCTTGGTGAACCACTATTAGAAGGACAACAAATTAGGAAGATTCTGCAGCCTCTACCCAAAGAGTGGACGCCCAAAGTTACCACCATTATTGAAGCAATAAAGCTAAGTACGTTTACAATTGCTAAGCTCATAGGTTCTTTAATGTCTCATGAACTCACCCTCCTAAATAAGGGAGATAAAGTGGATGTCCAGAAAAATATTGCCTTCTCTGCAGATAATGCCCTTAGCCTTGAGGATCAAACCGACGACGAGTTAGTACTTCTATCAAAAAGAATTAGAGAAATCACTACAAACCGAAATAGAAACCGAAGGTTCCAGCAACCACAAAACAACAACTTTCACTCCAATAACTCAACTCAGTAGTTCCAGAATTACAATGCTCAGTCATCAAACTCATCCCAGCAGTTCCAGAATAATAAAGGTTCCTGTTTTGAGTGCAAGAAACCAGGACATATCCGGCCCAACTGCCCTCTACTAAAGAAAAATCAGGAGAATGAAGGTAGCTAAAACTAATGCCTTGGCAATTGGGACCATGAGAATGAAAGAAAGTTGTTCGATAATGAGGAAAACTGCATTGCTCTCATGGCTATCAACCATGTAAACACATCTCAATAGGGGTGAACATAAATCCACAGTGCTCGTTGAAGCGCTCGAGGGCCCTCACAAACTCTTTAAGGTGCCCCCCCAGCAATGAGCCTTTGGATCTCGGCCTCGAGCTGTCGGTAGTCGTTGGTGTTATGGTCTTTCTATTTGTGGAGGGCACAGTACTTTCCCGAGCATTTTTGAGCCTCGGTTTCTCTCATTTTAGGCAGTCTCTTAAAGAGTTTCTTGTCTGCCAAAGAATATACCTCTGCAGTGGGTCTGTTGAGCGGTATGTATGTTCATGCTCGTGCCTTCTCAGCGGCGAGGGGTTTCTCTTAGCATGGGGTGGACTGCGGCGACGACTGTTTCTAGGGCCCTTACCATTGGAGAAGGGTTAGCCAAAGCGTGTTCTCGGGCCTGGTACATGTCCTCAAGAGCGAAATGGGAGTCAGGATCTCCCTTAGTTCAAGCAGGATTTGAGGCTTCTTCTTAGCCACCTCCTCAACGAACTACTTACTGACGTAGTTCTTCATATTGATATATTGAAATAGCACATGTCTGATAAAGACCATTGATGGTCGCTCTACTAGCAAGACTTCTTTGTTGAACCACCCCATGAAGGACCTGAGGATTTCTGTGGGCCCCTGTACAAGGTTGTAGTGCATGGTTGCGTCGAGGGCTGCAGCCTTCATGGAGTTGAAATGGCTGAGGAAGGCGTCCGTTAGGTCTCCGTACTCTCAAATTGATCGTGGGGACAACTTCTTGTACCATACCTGGGCCATTCCCTCGAGGGATGTGACGAAAACTTTGGCCTAATAGTGCAGTGGATGCTCATAGAGATGCATTAAGTGCATAAAATAGTTTAAGTGCTCAGTGGGGTCCGTGGTTCTATTGTACCTATTGATGGATGTGGGGATCTTGCCATTCCCCGCTCGGGTCATGAGGACTTCACCAGTGAGGGATGAGGTGTCAGCTAGCGGTTGGTACTCTCCTCTGTGCCTGCCAATTTCCTCATAATTTTGAGGGTGCTCTCTTCTAGATCGCTGAATGGTTGCCTCGGTTCGCGAATATTTCTGGCCCTGGACCCCTCACCCCCACTTGGGGGACTTGGGACCGTGCTCGAGAGAGCTGTTGTACCATATTTTGAAGGTCGTCAAGCTGGTTCTGGACGTTGATGAGCTAGGGGTTTACCTCATTTCCCAGATTTGCTCTCCTCGAGACCCTGGACTGTATTTCTTCTTCTTTGTTATCTCATTCTCTCCTTCCTCGGGGTTCCATCACGTTTGGTGGTAGAGGCAGAGGTTGTTGATCTGCACTTAGAGGTGCTTCATTCCTCGGAGGAGGAGGCGGAAGGGCTGTTGGGGTTTTTGAGTGTTCTGTGCTACCTCGAGGGGGTGTGCCTTCAATCTGCCTAGTGGTGGTGCTACATTTGCACAAGCGTCCGTCGGGAAATAGGTGGAGGAATGGTTCCACCTTCAAGAAGCTCCTCGTTGAGTAGAGGGAGCATCCCTCGGTTATCCGCAGTACCCGACTTTGTAGTAACCATTTTTAGGTTTGAATTCAATTAAAGAGGAAAATGAACTGAACTGGAAAAATGGAATCCGAGAAAGAAGGGTGTTACTATTCAACTAGCTAATGAAATGAAGGCTGAGAGTGGTGGTTTCCCATAGACGGCGCCTAAAATGATGGTTTCGGAATTAGATAAGGGAAATCAAATACCAAACATAATAAATTTATGTGAGGGGAAGACCATCACAGGTGATGAGCCTCAGGAACTCGGTTTCCATAGAGCATGGATTCTACCAACTAGGGTAACACCTTGTGTATGAAGAAGATGAAGCTGTGAAACCTTAAACAAGTGCAACAATGGAGTTTTCCAGTTCAGTATATTGTATTTCTTGTGAGTGAAGAAAGCTGTGAGGTAGATCGTGATTAATTGAGGAAAGTGTGAAGTAATTCCTCTATTTATAGGCTGAGGATGAGGGGTCTTTGGTAATATTACCCATGTGGTCCTAGAATAGTGTTGCCCTAGATACATAGCGGGACGTGAGGGCCTGAAAGCGATAGGCGTGCATCACCATCACCTTTTAGGTAGTTAGGCATAGCTGTTGTGTCAGTGGCGGTTAAGGGATTATTCCCTCAAACATCAGAGTATGCATGTAGGTGAGGTCCTAAGCGTAAGGACGCTCGAGGTGTAGCTCTCCTGTCAAAAGGAGCATGGTTAACCATATATATGGCACTCGAGGAGGGAATGCTACCATATGGGGCAGATCCCCTAGCGAGGGCTGCGACGAGGTCAGGACCTCTTGCGTTGAGTTGATCCAAGTGTAAGTCATGATCAAGAGGGAAAGGTATGGAAGAGGCTGGGCTCCTTCCGCGAGCCTCGTTCCTTCGAGCGTTCCACCACAATGTTCTCCATTCTGCATGGATGTGACCCGAGATTGCGACACATGGACGGCAAGGATACGAGTGTATTTTGGGCCCATCAACAAGATTCATAATATTATAAGTTATATTGTTATTAATACCGTGCATCGCACGGGGCATATGCTATTATAATAATAAATAATGAGGATTATACAACTACTCTACAATTCTCCAAATACTTAATTAACCTCTCGGACTGTCTATTGGTCTGAGGATGAAAAGCGGTGTCAAAATGAAGTTTCGACCCTAAAATTTTTTTTTGAAGCTCTTGTCAAAACCTTGAAGTAAACCTTGGATCTCGATCCGATACTATGCTAACTGGCACTCCAAGAAGTCTAACAATCTCATCACAATATTTCTTAGCTAATTTCTTTACTTTGTTGGTTATCCTAATCGACTTCATCAACCGACCCAGTATCACCTAAATTCCATCTAAACCACCTTTAACTCGTGGTAATCCCATAATGAAGTTCATCACTACCTGGTATTAATGATGCATTGATCATATCACAGGGTAAAGGAAAGGAAACGATACAATATTCATATCCACATTAGAAGAGGAAAAAACCATAAATTAATATGCATTCATTTCATCCAAAATATATAACAGTTGGCAATGATAATAATAATCCTACAAAGTGTTTGTCATAACTACACATTTCACCCAAAAAAATACAGAAGCTTGAATTTCGGTTTCACAAAAAATACACCATAACAAGTTTGACTAACAAGAAGTCCCTACATATGGTCTAAATATAACTACACATTTCCCACATTTCAGGTTGAAGATTGCCTCCCTGCATTTGTTATTCTTGCAGATTGCATTGAAGAGTGTATTTTTGCATGTGTTGTGGAGCTTCTCACAGGGGCTGCTTGTTGACCCTAGTAAATTTCATTAATTTAGTTTAGTTTAATTTAAAATTTTTATTGTACTTTAGTAATGCAAACACTTGTACCATAGTTGAAGCATTGCTATTTTGAATCGCTACTTGGTCACCAATTTCTGCTCCAGACTTTTTTCGTGGTTCTCCTGGAAAAAAAAATATACATATATATATATAAACTTTAGTACATATTTCACAACTAAAACACAAACATCTCATGAATTATACCTTGTAAAACTTG
>JBBMKE010416431.1:0-11222 GCA_037834125.1 Lippia alba | reverse complement strand
GAAAACCCTATGAGATTCAAACCCCACTAGTATAAATAATAGTGGGGGTGCTCTTTTATTCTTTATGCCAACGCTCTTGAAGTGATAAGTTTTTCAGAAAATTAAACAAAAGAACGGTTTTCAAATACAGCTTTCCTAGCCAAAACACAAGCCGCAGAACTAGCATTCCCCTAGCTTGATCGTGTTCTGCAACTGGTGTGGATACCGTTAGAGGATCGCTGTGTTGGAGATCTAATCGAGAGTCGTTCGAGGGATAATTCCGCGTGAAGGGCGTTCTAGTAGGAGGTACTAGCGTCACAAAAAAGCTTCAACCAACGTGAGTTTCTTGAAACTACGAACTCAATACGATAATCGAGAGTCCTCGTTCCTTCTTGTAGGAAAAAATTGTAATTTCTGCTGCGTTTACCTTTGACTATTTCCAATAGGAATCTTGTACTCGTCGAGCGATTCTGTCTGTCTATCTGGAATTCGTGAAATGGGATAGGATCTTTTAACTTATTTTCGAACTTATATCTATTTTGGTATTTTCCAACGGTCTTGGTGTGCAAAACCCTAGCCCCGGTTCATGAGTTCACCCTTCAGTTATATGCTTTGCTCTATATATATATATTGTGGGTGTGCGTTGGTCCTCTTACTCAGTCAGTTGACTGACACCTCATTTTTTGTTTTTCAATTGCAGGTCTTTTCTTTCGTGCTAGGTGGAATTGAGTCATGGTCTGCATTTACTCGTAGTTTGAGTCTGTCGCATTTCCTTATCTGTACCTTTACATTTTGAGACTTTTGTACTGTTGCACTTACTTTATTTACTTTCATCTTTGGATATCGTACTTTGAGCCCTGTGAGGAGTTGATGTTGGCCCTGTGTGGTGTAGGATCTGAATTTGGCCCTATGTGGCATTTGACGACTATGTTGAGTTGTGTTGGATCTTATGAATTCGCTTCCGCTATCTTATGTTCATGTATGTTGTTTAATTCGCTTCCACGCACTCTGTTTGCTGTTGCGTCGTCTAGACCGCCTAGCCTAGCATGTGTGTTTTGTCCTCGTTTGCCGTGGTCCGAATTCAGGCTTGGACACCATTCCTCGACTGAGTTTGGATTACAGTACAGGAGATGTGGCATCCACATTGGGTGTTAATTAAGGATAGTGTCATGACTTCGTAGATCACGGTTAACAGTGAAGATTTTCGTGGATATTAGGCATTAAGGTTTTTACTTCAATTTCTTCGGACAAACCATCTTCGGCGGAAAAAAAAATTCTAAAAATCGTCCAAAACCTCAATTATAGAGATGATAAATTGGTTTTGAAGGAGTTTAGTAATGTTTATGTGTAATTCCTTTTAGGGGTGGGCATCCGGTCGGGTACCCAAAATTACAATATCATTTTTTTGTTGTCCATACCCAACTCAAAATAGTCGAGTACCCGAAGTTGTCGGATACTAGGTTGGGTTAGGTCGGGTACTCGACATAGTTTTTTTTTTATTTAATTTCTGCCTTTTATGAAAGCTGGAAGAAATTAGAGATTCTACAAGTGAGATTATGTTTGCTTATTCTATTTAGAGCATTATTACCGGGCCTGAGGTAAATTCTTGTTGCCCCCATCCTAACTCATCCTATATTCCTTTTAAGTTTATGTATGTAAGGTTAAAATTTAAATGTGAAATAATGATAGTTTTAGAAACTGACAATTATTAAAAAGTATTTGTTCGATTTAACAAATCATGATGAGCAGTCTAATAATGTTGCTTGAATCTTCTCTTTAAGAAGTGACCCTATTTTCGTATCTATTTATATAATCTTTGATTTGTTGTGTTTAGGAAGTCAGTATTACGTGTGTGAACGTTTGTCATGACTAAGATGATAATGGAATTCTTTGGTAAAGGTATATATAACCTGTAATCTTGCAAAATACATGATTTTTCTTATTTTCCTCAGGTCACTCATGAAGATTCTTCTTCTAAGTCTGATTGTGCATTTGTGTCTTAGTCTAGGTTTTATGAGAGAAAATTATTGAGAAGAGGAAACTAAGGGAAATAATCATATAATATAGCAATTTGGAGAACTTAGTCTCCTTCTTTGCTTCTTTATCACATGCATCAAACTCTCTCTCTTCTTTGCATGCATCTGACTCTTTGATTTCAAATCTTTGTCATGCATTCATCTTTGTAAGTTCCTCTAATTACTTGAAAAAATCTAATTCGATGAACAATAATACTAGTGCCATGTTTATTAAATTGAGTATTCCGTTCTCCTACACTAGTGTCATGTCTTTAAATTCTTCTAATTATTTGGAAAATTTTAATCGATCAACAACAATACTAGTGTCATGTCTCATAAATTGAGTATTGTGCTTCTCCTACTCATACAGGGTAATGTGCATAATTTCACCAGCATACTTAATAATTATTTTCTTTAGAGATAAAGATTTTTTCATAATGTCACCAACATACTTCATAATTCCTTTATTTGATAAACATTTTTTCACATTAATTTCACTAGCATACTTTATAATTGTTGGAAATATAAAACGGGTCGCCCATGGGACTGACCCGAAACCCATATTAACTAAATGGGTTGTTGGTTGGAGAGTTTGAATTTGAACGGGAAGTTATTCAACTCCCGTCATACTCCACATAACAACAACATAACAACGGATCATCACACAGAAATCCCACATCATGTAAGATACAGAAATCTTGTGAGAGAATTGTGTGGAATTCTCCATTATCCAAAACGCATCTAAGTCGTGGAATTAAGTCTACTTGTCCTAAGCAAACTTGGACCGCTTGTACGTGAAGAATTCAAATGAAGAATCTATGAACCATCTCAAACGATCCGTAGTATCAAGGTATGTTTGGAGATTTACTTATTCCGTAATTTAAATCTTCATCCCTCATAAATTATTCAACTGTTAATTACAATATTAAATATTAATGACGTCAGCAATATTTTTTTTTGAAATTTCAATTGTATCTTTAGAAGTATATTTTAATAATATTTTGATTGTAAGGATATATTTGTAGTGTTTGGTTAAATTTGTATTTTTTTAATATAAAAATCTATAATTTAATTTAATATTTATATTTTGTCTATAGGTATAAATTAAAATAAATATTTCATCATATTTATTTATATAAAGTTTGATAATAAAAAATTACAAATTCTACTTTAATTATGTTTACGTTTTATTTTGAAGTACATTTTACATAACTTTAATTAAATTTTCTTCGTTGAAATAACAAATTTTTCATGAAACCAAAACAAACACACAAATATTAATTAATGTATTAGTAAATTTGTATAAATATTTATCAAAACTATTTAAATATATATTCAAACATTATCCCTAATGTATCTATATATCTTAAATACAATAAATAGCATCCCAATATAATCACGCATGACCCATTATACACAAAAATGTTTAGGGATAGTAAAATAATAAAAACACATATTTTACTAAATTTAATGAATCATAAGAAGATAATGACCCAAGAGAAATATATAATTTTCAAACTCAATAAAAAATATATAATTTTGTCTTATCTCATGGAGCCTTTCTTAATTATTCCTATAATATTATTCTAAGATATGTTGGGTTCTTTTTTTTTTTTTTTTCTAAACTTGATGGCAAAATCAAGTTGAATTTTATTACAATAATTTAAAGGGCTAAATATAGGGAGAAATCATAATGCTCACCGATGTATTCTATTTTGTACGTGATTCTGCAACTCATCACAAATCATCAAAAAGGGAAAGGGGGGAGTGGGAAGGAATGCATGCCCTCCCTTAATATTTGTGGTCCTTTGTGGTCCATTGGGATTTAATGTGTTTTATCCCTTAATCTTTGAATTAATATGATTATCTCCTTAACCTTTAAATAATATCATTGTTAACCCCGTTAGTAAAGTAGATATGTACGAAATAGATTTCAAATGTATTGATACTATATATTAAATTGAAGCTATTGACTCAAAGAACACAATAATGGGCTCGAAAATAAAATCAAATAACCGACGAAGCAGAAATCACTGGTCAAAAATGATGCACGACGAATTGTAGCTTGCTTTCCAGCTGTTAATAGGGTCGACTGCAGTATATACTTTATTCTCCTTGGAGAGCCGAACACGAAGGTGGTGGTATTAAAGTTTTGGTTGCCGTAACGGAAGAGAAATCAACGGTCAAAGTTTGTTAAAAAAGGGTTAAGTGTGACATTTTTCAAAGTCAGAGGAAAAAATCATACCAATTTAAAGATTAGGGAACAAAACGCACTAAACCCCAAAGAATGAAAGGGTGTCTAAAAATAACCTAATTTAAAAATACATTAAAGGACCACAAATATTAAGGGACGGCATGCATTCCCAGTCCCCCCTTTCCCTTTTGATTTGTGATGAGTCGCAGAATCACGTACAAAATAGAATACATGGGTGAGCAATATGATTTCTCCCTATATTTTTATGGGAAGTCATTTTACGTATTTAATAGTGGAAGAAATTTTATTTTTTTTTCGATATTCAATATTTTAATACTAGCTTCTCATTTATAAAATTTTAAGTTTTATTTATTCCCAAACACTTAAATTGACTACAATATCCTTCATTATTATTTTTTTATTCTTTGTTTTTCATTTTCATATTTAAATTTTAAATTTGAATGCTTTAACTTTTACAAATAATACTCTATTATTAAATTTGAATATTTTGACAATTAGGAACAATACTTCCGCTATATACCTGGATACTTTGAATAATACTATAACTTAAAGCATAAATACTTTAACCTTTACGAACAATACTCTTTTTTCTTAACTTTTTTTATTTTTTTCTCATATTTCAATTTTAAACCTAAATACTTAATCGTTTACAAATAATATTCTAATTTTAATTTTAGATACTTTAATATTTCTAAATAATGTTCTGAGTATAAATGTCGGCATTTTAACTTGTATGAATAATATTCTAATTTGAAACGTAAGTACTTTAACTTTTGCTAACAATATTCTATTTTTTGAATTATTTATAGTTTTTAAATAATACTTCAAAATTTAATCAACAATCAATTTTTACCCCCAAATTCACCTACACATGAAAAAAAGAAAGTATTACATTTTACATATAAAGTATGAAAATTAGATTTTGAAATATTAACGTACAAAATAAAAAGTATGAAATTGTGTATATGAGATATTACGTTAGCAAAATAGTTTGTATGTTTTCCTTTTTTTTATTATTCTGTGGAGGGTAATTTAGTATTTTACACAAAATTGTGGAGAAAAAAATTAAAATTTGAAAATTGAGAGTTACAGACTTAGTACCGAAAATTTTATTATTGGGGGCCTGGGGGTAAACTAAATTTTCTCCTACTATTATGTACTTAGCACTCGTTTTCTATATTTTCATCCATAGCCGATATTAGGGATTCCTTGATTATATTGTTCGTGATCTCTCTTAATTTGATGTACGGATATTTTTAAATATATCATTTCATTTTGTCATGTTCGATAATCTTTATGTGGAAATTTAAAAAAAAAAATAGTATCATTATATTTAAATCGTATCCATATCATAGTATTTATATCTATACATCATAACGAAAATATATATTTTGACTACGTACGCTCATAACCAATAGAAATAGCACCCCGCTTAGCCCAACTACCTTGTTGATCAAGAGGGGGGGTGAATTGATCTTTTAAATCTTTCTCATAATGTTTACTCAATCACGCCTTGAGCTTATGAGCTCAGTCACAGTTTAGAGTTGCGTTGGACTTGAATCAAACTTCTTTAAGGAATCAAGACAAAGGTCTTACGCGCGCCACGAGTGAGAGTTTTGAGATTTAGAATTTTATTTAATTTTTTTTGTACTTTGTTTGCGTATTTAATTCCCTCGTTGTGTATTTTGGTCGTTTTTCTTGTGCTTTCCCTAACTTGTTATTATGTGCTTGTACTTGGTAATTTTCGGTATTTGTATGTGTAACCATTTCATGACCTATTTGCAACATTTCATACTTTGCATACCACTTTGCATCTTTTTATATTTTTCGAGGACAATTTTGCAATTTTTCTCTTTTACACACACACATATACCGTTGCATACACCCACACACACACACTCTCTTCTTCTTTCTTGTTCCCTCCAATTCAAGAGCAATCCCCAAACCCTTACTTCCTCCGTTGATCAAGCCATCCAAGCATCAAGAGGCCAAGTGAATTCCTTCCAATTCAACACAAGATTCAAGCCAAGAATTCATCCCCATTCTCTCCCCTTCATCCCATTTGCATCCAAGGTATTTTCAGATGGGGTTTTTGAGAATTTTATGCATATAGATGGTCTTATGCTTAGAGTGTGGATTGCTTGAGTTTTATGTAGTTGTATGGCATGTAATTCGGTGAATTTATGCATTCTTGGTTGTGGTTTGAGTAACTTGGAAGCATGAGTGTATAATTCATAATTTTGGGGGTTTTGTGTTGAATTTGATTACATTCAAGCATGTTTGGTGTTGTTATATGTGATCTTATTGTGTATTGGAATTTCCTAGATGTCGTTTATTATTTTTGGAGTGTTTTGGTTCGTTGGTTTGTGTTGGTTTCAGTGTTTTTCCCGTGGATCCCCTATTTTTCTTCCCCCTTCTTTGCACCCAGGGCTGCCCAAATGGCCGTTTCGGTTTACAGTTCAAACTGGAAACGGCTGTTTGGAAGGTGTCTGTACAGACGGTTCTGAAACGGTTGTTTCGGTTTCCAATTTTAACTGGAAAAGGCCGTTTTGACCTTGTCTATTTTCTCCAGCGGCATTGGAAACGGCCATTTCCATTTTCAGTTCAAACTAGAAACGGCAGTTTAGAATGCTACTGTCCCTTTTTTTGCCTTTTCTCGTTTCAGGTGCTTTCTTCATATTTTCGGTTTCTACCCCTTTCTTGGACCCTTTTGAGTGGTTCTTTGCATTCGTTTGCTTAATTCTCTTGCTTGCATGCGTGATTTTGCCAATTAGCTCTTATTTATTAACTTTGAATTATTCCATGCTAATGTGAATTAATTATTGGGCATTTGAGCTTATATTTCGCATATTGTGATATCATATTCACGCCATATGCATTTTATTCATTGTCGTGCGTCAAACTTGGTACATATTGAGTCGTGGCTCACACGTATCTTGTCTTTTCTTGTCCAGAGGATTCTCAGGAGGTCTTTGAGCCACACGCTTAGGGTCCAAGGCATCTTTGTCATTCTTTTGGTACTGGTTCAGGTGAGGAATTGTTAGGATATATTAATAAAATCCCTAAAACCTAACTATGTGTTGTTTTTGCCAAAAACCATATTGTATATATATTTAGTTTTCAAAACACAAACGTTTTCCAAAATATCCCTATTTCCTGTTTCCTGACCTGTTTTGGCGAGGTTCACTTTATTTCCTGGGGCCTAGGGGCTGATGTATTGAGAGAACCGGGAAAGCAAGGGTTGACGGCTATCTCTTACATTAGTCCCAACCAAACTTGGGGTAGCCCGGATGTAACACCCGAATGCTAGGCACCACATCCCCCGCACCGAGACCACGACCCGGTCATGAAATGAAAGTCCATGCCCGAATTCGAATCGCGGCGAACGGGGACACTCACACACTCGCTATGCTAGGCGGGCTAATCCTTAACCAATTAATAACCAGGATCCAAAAGCAGTTCAAAACAATGCAAGGGAAAGTGGAAGTATTTACATACATAATTCACATTGAGCTACGAGCTCCAAATTTTCATAATATTCACATAAGCACGGCCTTCACAGCCTCAAGTGATATATAAGTTCGTTTAGTAATACATAACCAAAATGATTTCATGAGTGTGTGTACAAAATAAAACCCACATGCTAGATACGTATGCAAGACTTTTAGACTTGTATCCCAGCCTAGCACGACCACACCTGCACACAGAAAACTGAAACAAAATCGGGTTCAATCCAAAAGGGATTGGTGGGTATAAAAATAGGGCATAATATATAATACCGCAGAATTTAAACGTTCATGCAAGTTATAATCCCAATTGAGGTTTTTAAAACAATTTCCCAAGCCGGCAAGAAAGAAAGCATTAACAGGATTATAACAATCATTTTCATTAACATTAGGTCATTCATGGTCCGGCGAGTGGGCGTGTACAATCTCTAACCTTCTCCTCATGTGTAATCATTAACGTTCATTCATGCTTTTTCATGCAAGTTAATCTTTCGTGCACATAGATATACAATTTCAATATATGTTTGGGCAATCTGTATACCGGCCTTCCCGTACGTTCCTCTTTCTCTGGGTGATGGACGGGTTTGCAAGACCCAGCCATCCAATCATAGTGGCTAGAGGGATACATGAATCCCCAAAGCCCAGCTAGCATTTCTTTGCCAAAACTCCTAGCAAAGTCTGTTTTGCCGTTCGTTGGTTGGAACTAGTATGAGAGAACTATCGTCAGCCCTTGCATTTCCAGATAGTCTCACACACTAAGTCTCTGGGCCCCGTGCACATTCATGCTCTCGGCAAAACATTTTGGTAGGATTAAACAAGAAAAAAGGCTTAACGTTTGAAAACATTGACACGAAAACGACTCAATACATATACATAATTTTTAGCCAAACTTGCACATACGGGATATTATTGGGTTGATTTAGCTAATAGAAGAGAAACCCACCTTACACAAAAAGGGAGAAAGGACAACACGGAGATAGAACTCGCCCTTGCCTCCAACGGGACCGGTATCTGTGCAAAAAAAGTGAAGTGAACTTATGAGGACCAAATATGACGTACGACAACGTCGTGCAAATGATATGATATGCATATGAAATCGATTAAGGTGAAAATGATGCATTCACATATCCTTTCATTCAATCTTGTTCATAACATGCGCATTTCACGTGCATTGAAGTCCCAACTCATGCATAAATCATAGAACACGTTCACAAGGCATAATTCAAATCAATTAAGGCTAAATAATTCAAATTGAGTCATGGATCTACATTGGCATTCAAAATGTACTATTCAACAAGTAAATAGATCAATCGAATCATAAAAAAACCGAGGAAAGCATACGAATCACGAACGAAAACAAAGCAAACATGTATGCATGAGGCAACAATGCCGTGCGGCGGTGTGCGGTTTTAGTGTAAATACCGCGCGGCCGTGCGGTATTATTTTTCCTCCAGTTCGAACTTTTAGCGCGGCCGTCCGGTAGGTTTTCCAAAATATTTTCAGAAGTCGAACTTGGTGCGCGTCCGCGCGCGTTTTGTTCACAATTTCTGCGCGGCCGTGCGGCCCCTGTTTCAGCGAAAATGAAGTGCAGCAATCAACATGGAGCCATCAAACCAATCATGCAACAATTAAAACAAGTTTTAAGCACCAAGAATTCTTAGAAATCAAAATCACAACATGCTCAAGGGCTACCATAGCTCAATCATGCTTGCAAGATGAAAATGATCACATTTCTCCAACTATGGACAAATATTCATTAATGACAATGTAATAAATACACAACTACCTCATATAATTACTCCATAGAAGTAACAAGGAAGTTCAAATGATTAAAATCCACACAAGAAACTCAAGGAAACCTTAGGCATATGCATGATCACAAAAATTGGCCAACCCTCATATACACACATATCTTCAAATCTCAAGCAAACCTTAAGCATAGCATGCATGTAATAGCTTAAAAGAAAGAGGGAGTCATGTCATGATAGAATCACAACTCACATAAGCAAGAAAATGAGGGATGAAGATGGTAATCACTTGGGAGAGATGATGAATAGTGCAAGCTTTTCCCTTTTCTTTCTTGATCTCGTTTCTCTTCAGCTTTAGGGGAGGGTTTGAGTGTTTTAATTTGAAATGAAAAGGTTAAGGCTGATGGTTTATTATGTGAGGAGAAAATGGGTTCAATTTTGGGTCCATTTGACTAAGAATTGAGGGAGATATGGGTCATGGAAGTGGGTAGGGTCATTTAGGCGGGTTAGGGTAGTCGTTTGCGTTCCGGGTTGGTTTCGAGGATTCAAACGAGGCCCAAAACACGTACTGAGCACATATACACGACCATAACACATAAAAGTAACACATACTCAAATTTCACAATTTTTCGAATTAAACATATAAGGTTTCGGCAGGCAAACATACGGGTCATGTGCATATAAGTTCAAATATTGAATCCAAATCAACAATTAATCATCAAAACTCAATTAGGGTTAGAATAATATGAGTTAATTAATGAATACGCAAGTGATTAGAAATTTAAATACGCAAATAGTGACACGTAAGTTATACCTGTACGAATGAAAAATCCGGGTTATTACACCGGACGTTCACCAGGAGTTTTGGTGAACCGATGGATTTCGGACTTTGGGATTCATGTACCCACAATCTATCCTGTCCTGGGTGGTGAGGGCTCGCTACCCGAACTACCAACCGGCGTGAAGGAGTAACTGAGCACTGAATTGAATTGTTAATAAGTGAAACCTAATCTATGCATGTTCACTTAATAAGAGTATGTACACAAATTGGAGTTGTAGAGAGAGCTTACTCGCCGAGCTATTGTGCATATTTCCTGAAAATTAATCTGTTTAGTTGTAATTCCATTCATTGATGCCGGTTCTTTCTTTTCTTGAAAACCTTGGATGGAATTATGACTTGCATGATTTTACCGCTTTATATATATTCTATTTATGTCATTCACTCAGTCTTGTAGAGACTGACCCTCCCTTTTTGTCCCTAAGGTTCTCGTGGCGTAGCTAGGCTGGAAATTGCTTTTAACTTTTGTATTTTTGTGTCTAGCTAGCTTCACTCATTCTGTACCACACACTTTATTATTTTAGATTTCTACGTATTGTGAGCACTTGGATACATGCTTCTGTAAATATTCTTGTTATGTACATTCCTGTATATTATGTTTTCGGTTTTATTTCTCCCATGTTGGTTGCATATCTTCCTGAATTGTTGGTACAGGGTTAGCTCCCGCCTAGCCAGGTCTTTCTTTCTTCTATCGTGTCTTCCGTTCGCTAAGATTGAACTTGTGTACGGTATATAATCGTATATGATTTTGGTCTTGGTGCGGGGGATGTGGTGGCCCACGCTCGGGCGCTACACGCACGCAAGCACACATGGCAATCATATCCTCGATGTGATACGTGACGGGACGTGAAGCCTTCTTTTCGAGGGTATCCAGGCCGGGATTGATTTCAGCTATAAAAGTGTCCCGGCCGGGATGCCACT
>JBBMKE010416420.1:0-11222 GCA_037834125.1 Lippia alba | reverse complement strand
CTGCTTATAAATTCGTACAAATACAACTGAATAATGGTCCCTATTTATAGGTAAATATTTACTGTACAATGTTTCATGTTTTTCAACAATCTCATGCAGCATGGGCAGGCCACCGTTTGTTTTGACATTTGGAGCCATAATATTTTTTTTTTGAAACCGGTCAGGGAGACCGTGAGGTTTTTAAGCGAGGCCCTCTCCTCCTTTATTAGGCATCGAAACAAAATAATTACAATGGAAAGCAATCCATGGATCTAATAAACTCAAATAAGAGAAATGTCCAACCCAGACGTACGATATATCTATAGGGCACATGTAGGCATATGAATTAAAACCAATACTATAGGGCATATGTAGGCATATGAATTAAAACCAATAGAATTATTATCAGCTGCAAACCAACCATATACACCACTCCTTGGCCTGGTTGCATAGTTCATATAATCTTTGTTACCAACGACTGAGCAGGAACTTCTTGTTGGTCTCCCAAAGAGACGTCCAGGTCCCTGGACAATGATAGTATCCAATGTGGTTCCTATCTGGCAACAATTAGTCGCAAAAAACATCGAGGCGTCCTTGGGATTTTTGTCCATGATTGTCGAATGAGTGTTACTCAAAGAACCGTCAATTACATAGTTACTCACTATCCCCAAATGGGAAACATCTTCTGATTCCTTGTGTTTTGGGACTCCGTCTGATACACCTATTTTCTGCAAGAGCAAAAACACATTTCTTTTTCTGCAAGAGCAAAAACACATTTCTCGACTTTGTGTGATCAGTAGTATTGTCATACAATTGAATAACAATAATATTAATACAAAGGTGCCGAATTGAATTACCTAAAAGATTCCACCTGGCTGTTGTAGGACTAATATTAACTGCCAAAGTTTGTTGTGGTAGTTCAACCTTCTCTCGACAGCTTTCTATCATTTAAACCGTATATTAGCCACTCCCCATTTGTCCATTCTTATAATACCACGCAATTTACCCATCATTTCATCGTCCGGAAATGACCATGTAATCTGTTTTGATGCTCCTTCTCTAGCAAGGAAATCTGCCACCATATTCCCTTCCCTGTATATGTGGCTCAGCTCTACCGTAATGTTCTTTGTAATCTCGTGAAACTTCGTAATCATGTTCTGCAATTTTAAGCTACCCGCAGTTCCTCTTTTAACCATATCTATAACCGTCTTTACATCTACTTCTGCCCAAATATCTTCAAAACCCATACTCACAACCATCTTTATTCCCTGGATTAACGCACGCAGCTCTGCATAAGTATTTGTTTCTATTCCTATTCCTGCAGAATACGCCGCTATGACGTTTCCTCTATAATCCCGTATTACAGCCCCTATTCCGGCTTGTCCCGGATTGCCGAAAGCTGATCCATCTGTGTTGATTTTCACATGCTTGCTCCGGGGTTTTTGCCACTTCACCATTTTTACCTGTTTTTGTTTGCATGGATGTAATTCAATTCCAAAGCTGTTCGCCACATTATAATCACCCCTCCAAGCCATTCGTTTTAACCGCCCAGCTCAATGCATTTGGCTTAAGTGGCAAAGGACTTGTCGCTTGATGTTATACGCCGTGAAGCTTTTTCCTTGGTGTTTCTTTCTATTTCTTTCAGTCCAAATAAACCACAAAATTAAGCATGGAATTACAATTCTCACATGGCTCTTGGAGCTGAATGGTGAGGAGTTAATCCACGCGTTGAGCATCACACTGATTGATCCTATGTCGCCCACCTGCACATTAAAAAGGTTGTTAAAGAATTTCCAGACTTCCAAAGCCTTATTACTCGTTAGGAAAAGATGACTAGTTGTTTCTTGATTATCACAACAAACACATTTAGAGGGGAAAATCATCCCTTTACGATGAAGGCGTTCATCGACCGGAATCCAATCATGCAATAACCTCCAAATGAAGATCATTATCGTAGGAGTTAGATCAATCGACCATATGACCCTAAATATTGGCATTGCCATATTGTGACCTCTCGTCTTTTCCCATGCTGAACGGAGTGAAAATTTCCCATCATTCGTCCCCTTCCAAAACCCTTTATCACTATATCCAGTACAAATTGGAACCTCAACTATTTCGTCCACAACAGGCTCCTCAACAACTTGCAGCAATTTATCTCTATCCCACTCCCCGTTAATGATAAAGTCCTCCACTTGCATTTTTTGAAAAGGTCCCAGCATGCTATCCGAGAAGGGTTTATCCCTAAACCAATTATCTTTCCAAAATTCTACCTTTCCATCTCCTATACTCCAGAATATATTGTCTTCCACTTCTCTCCGGACTTTGCAAATCCGCTGCCACGTATGTGAATGATAATTAGTCACTAACGCATCTTTTGGGTGAGCTCCTTTCCAATATCTCATTCTCATGTATTTCGCCCAAAGAGATCCACTCGTACGCATTCTCCACCAAAGCTTATAAGTGTAGGCTTTAACCATATCACCGAGGTTCCGCACGCCAAGCCCTCCCTCTTCTACCGGATAAGAAATACGTTTCCAACTCGCCCAATGCAGCTATCGGTTACCCTCTCTCGAACCCCAGAAAAACCTATTAATCATGATCTCAATTCTTTGAATAACCGACGTCGGGGGCTCAATAATTTGAAACAAGTGTGTGGGAAGCGACAACAGGATTGACTTGATTAGCTGTAGCCTCCCGCCATGCGAGAGATACACACATTCACAACCGTTTATACGGTTCCTTATTTGAACAAGAAGCTCATCATACATAATGGTTCTCTTTCTACCCTTGTAAAGAGGTACTCCAAGGTATTTGAGTGGTAGTTTTTCCTGCGTGAATCCCAGCTCCCGTTTTACTGCTGCAGCAGCCTCGTGATTGTTGTTTCCTACCACGAAAGAACTTTTATTAGCATTTATCCTTTGGCCAGATATAAATTCATATTGAGAAATAATATTTTTAATTCCCTGTAAAGATAGAGGCCTTGTATTCGTGAAGATCATCGTGTCATCGGCGTACGCCAAATGCGAAACATGCATCTCAGATGACGTTTTGAATCTTGCTTGTGGCTGCTGACGCATAAACCTATTCAAAAAACATGCAAGATAACCAGTGGCAATCACGAATAATGAGGGTGACAATGGGTCTCCTTGTCTGAGACCCCTAGAAGATTTAAAAATTCCTGAAGATTCTCCATTGATTAATACTGAAAACCAGCAGCTAGAGATGCATTTGTGAATCCAGTCCACCCATTTCGGAGAGAAACCTTTGGCCAAGAGCATCTGATAGAGGAAATTCCAACGGACCCTGTCATATGCTTTTTCCATATCAAGTTTAAGCATAACATTCTTAGTTCTGCTCTTATTATCAAGCGCATTTGCCATCTCTTGAGCTAGCAAAATATTATCACTAATTACTCTCCCAAGCACAAAGCCGATCTGATTTTCCTCAACGATTCTAGGGAGCACTGTAACAAGCCTGGTATTAAAGACCTTAGTGATAATCTTGTTCGACACATTGCAAAGACTTATCGGGCAGTAGTCACTCCAATGTATTGGATTGTCCTTCTTTGGTATTAAAACTACCGATGTTGAGGTGATCGCCATAGGAAGTTTAGCTCCGTTAAAGAAATCCAACACTGCTTCCGTTACATCTGTCTCAACACAGTCCCAAAAAGTTTGATAAAATAAAGCGCTGAATCCATCTGGGCCGGCGGCGCTGTTCGGATTTAATTCAAATACAGCCATTCGAATTTCCTCCCTTGTAGGCAAATTATCAAGATATTCACAGTCCTCATTTGATAGCACCTTACTTATACTGTCAAAGTTGTCATCAACATTGCTGTTTGTCTCTGTTTCGGTCAGCAGGTTTTGAAAATATTCACGCGCCGAATCCTTTATGATTTTAGGGTCGGGTAATTCTTCTCCCCCCTCCCTTATGGTACTGATCCTTCATCTAAATCTCTTCTTTTTTACAAGGGAATGAAAGTATTTCGTATTGCGCTCGCCCTCGTTCATCCATCTACATGCTGCCTTCTGTCTCCAATAGTCCTCCTCCATGGCAAGGGTTATTTTCCGTTCAACAATTTGCTTGTTCCACTCAGCAAGATTTTCATCGGTGGGGTTGTTATCAAACGAGCTTTCAGCTGCAAGCTTAGCTTTCTCTGCTTCGGGCACTTTATCAAACACATTTCCAAAGACGTTCTTATTCCACCACTTCAGATGTGTTTTCAGTCGCTGAAGCTTGTTTGCTAGTTTCCTCAAACCACAGGTTCCAATAGGTTGATTCTAGTTACCTATAACAGTTTGCTTGAGATCATGATGCCTAATCCACATCTCTTGGAACCGAAAAGCAACCGGGTGTGTTGGCACTGTATCGGTCATGGTAATAAATAACGGGCAGTGATCAGAAGAACTCTTCGCAAGGTGCTTAATTTTTGTTTGAGGGAAAAGATTACACCACTCCTCATTAACCATATCCTGTCTAAACGCTTCCAACATCTCTTATTAGTCCAGGTAAATGGTGATCCCTCAAACGGCGGTTCGATGAGGCCGCATTCATTTATAAACTCACTGAATTCGCTCATGGATTGGAGATCATTATCTAGAGAGTCCTGTGTTTCAGATATGGATGTCACCGTGTTGAAGTCGCCTCCAATTATCTAAGGTTCACCACTGTAATTATGTGTTGCAAAATGCTCCCAGATTTCCCTTCTAGCAACAGTACTACACCGGGCATACACAATCGTCACTAAGCAATTTTTTTTCAAAGATTTCCAAAATACCCTGAGGTGCAGGAATTGCCTGTTGTCGTTGAGAACTTCAACATCCAAGTCCTTATAAAACAGAAACCAAATGTGATTAGAGTAGTTAGTTATAACATTGTCAAAATCATATTTACGCCGAATAGAAACACATTTAAAGCAATCATAGGTTCTAATATAGCTAAAAAATTAAACTTATTCCTAATGCAGAGTTGTTTGAGGGTGCGTTGATGGTCCGGCTTGCCCATCCCCCTGATATTCCAAATAAGGCCGTGATGTATCATGATAACACCTGTTTAAGGGCTAACGACTGCGTCGTTCTTTTAGAGGCCTTGTTTATTGATTTTGGTGGTCTGCCGCGTCCCTTTTTCTGGACAACTGGTGTGAAGCCTTCATTATCTGAATTCGCAGCTCTATGCAGTGCTAATTTCTTCATGTCAGCAATATCATCTTCTCCCTGTGCGCCCATCTCTTTTTTTGGTTCACTTTCTGCATGCTGATAATGGTTTTCATCAGAATTATTGTCATCCAAATCCTCATCGTTTCCATCAGCTGAATCAGATTCTTCATGCTGTGATTCATCGCCATCTTCAACCCCAGTTATTTGAGGGGGTTTTCCAGCTTCAGTGTTCACGTTGTCACTTTCCAATATTATCTCTTTGTCCTGGTTTGAACTACCCAATCTTGTTTCTTTTGCTTTTTCCTTCCAGACCTTTGTTTTAGGGTTAGGATGTTTTGCTTGGGCTATTTCAGTTTTCTTCCTTTCCTCTTGGTGTAGGGATGCACCAGTTTTTTCTTTGTCCTATAGTTTGTCTTGGATTATTTTTCTGAGATCATTCTGTTCGTCCGCCACCTCCGGTAAAACCGTATCGTGGCAGTCTTTCTTGTCGTGTGCCAATCTTGAGCATCGACGGCAGTATGAAGGAAGTCTTTCATAGACAACCGGTTGTATGAGTGTTCCGCCGTTAAATCCAATACTGATTTTTGTTTTGAGGGGCGGTAGCAGATCTAGTTCAACACATGCCCTCGCATAATCGGGACGGTTGCAGTCGAACGTCCCTTCATCATACCCAAGCGGCTCTCCAATTTGGCTTACTATATCATGCAAGATATCTGGGTTAAAGAATTGAGTTTTCAGAGATGGGAGTTTGATCCAAACCGGCGTAATCGACGATTCGACTTTGGGGTTGAAGGTTGGCGTCCACTTGAGAACGCGCATTGGATATCCATCAAAGTTCAGAATACGACGCAGCAATACCTTCGAGTAATCTTCTTCACAACTCAGCCTGATCAAAACGTGTTTAACGTTCATCACGCCGATCTTAAACTCTCCCTTGAGTTCTAATTCCATGAATAATTCATGGAGTCTCGCCATGGTAGGATAACCATGCGAAAATTTTCCGATCAAAGCAAACCTAAAAGGTTTTGATAATTCGTTTATCTCGTCGTCGGAAAGTTGAATGTGTGGAATTCCATTCCTTTCAGAGACCGTCCCGAACAGTCTTCTCTCTGGATCTTTGCTGAAAACGTGAAGCTTCCCCACGCCTGGGATGACTGGAGGTTTGGTCGCCGAAGTAGCTGCTGCATAGGAGCGTCGCTGTATAACACCATCAGGCTTTGCCGGCAGATCGTTTGCCGCCGTGGGTGGCTGTGTCATGGGTAGGGTTAGGGTTCCGTAGGCGAGAGAGTTTATTAATTAAGTCTATATAAAACAAAAGTTAAAATTAATCCACATAATGTCATACTTAAAATACCTCTCAAAATATATTGTATAATTTTAACAAAATGTAGTACTAAAACGTTCTAATGCCGTATTTATATCCTACTATGTTGTATAATTTTATGGGGAGTAAAATAAAAATATTACAAACTGATGGGGAGTTATTTCAGATT
Organism: Lippia alba; assembly: GCA_037834125.1. Classification (NCBI taxonomy): domain Eukaryota; kingdom Viridiplantae; phylum Streptophyta; class Magnoliopsida; order Lamiales; family Verbenaceae; genus Lippia; species Lippia alba. The sequence goes on along the minus strand of JBBMKE010416420.1, from coordinate 4,591 downwards.
GCCCCAATATGCATGTATACAAACATATAAGTATGTATATTAAGAAAAAAAACCTTATATACTCATATATATTTTTAATATAATATGTTATATATCGGATACGGATCACGGATAAATCGGATAATTAATATATTAACGGATACTCACACGGATCAGATGTTAAGCAGATCGGATGTGTGATTACTATATCCTTATCCATTTATTATTCGGATGTCCATAATCGGATACAGATAATATCCTCTTTTAGCGAATTCGAATAATATCCTCTCTAAACGGATTAAAATGCGGACGTATATCGAATTTTCGAATATCCATTTATAGCCTTAGATTACATAATCCTTTTATTATATTTAGGATAGTAGCACTTAGTTATTCGCACTGACGAATTGGTATGCATTGTTTATTTTAAAATAATTTAAAATTTTAATTGTTCACACTATGAATTTATTCACATTTTTCACTTTAAGAAGATTTAAAATTATTTTAATATACACATATAACAATATAAAAGATGAAGTTTAATTTTTTAATTTAACATATGGTCATGGTAAAATTTATGAAATTAAGTTATTAATGATTAAATAAATTAAGTTTTTTTATATATATAAAGTTAAACAAATACAGTTATATTATAAATATAATTATTGAAATTATTTTTTATTAAACGCTTTTAGGCACTCTCATACCCTCATTTTATTCAAATTTTGCGAACTAACACATTCACACTCACCGCTGAACCTCTACGTGCATCCGCATTATGTGACTAGTATATGACTATAATGGTTTTTACTTTGGGGTTTGCCTTTGGGCCAAGTCCATAAGTTTATCGATTTTAGATAATCTGAATTTGGCCCAATAGATTTAAGATGTGTGAACTCACAAGAGGTATTTGGTAATAATTCCACGTCTCTTTTCGACCTGTAAAAAAAAAAAAGAAAAAAGTGAACTAATTGATACAAAATAATCAACAAAAATGTTTTTAAAATAATAAATAGGATAAATCACATTAAGTTCTATGCATTTAAGCGTATTTATATTGGAACTACCTTTAATTTTGAAAATTACATGTTTTCCAGTTATTATTCGTTGATTTATTTAAAAAACAGTTTGAATAACATAATCTAAAAAACAGTTTGAAAGGTTTTGATAACGTCGATTATTTGATCCGCTCGAAGGAGAAGAAAATAATGGTAAAATGTAAAACCATATGTTAGTTTCTGTTTTTTTCCCCCTCCAATTGTCTATAAACTGTCTCAATACATAAGACATCTAGTTTATCTTTTTCTTTCTTTAAAGGCCATTAGGTTGGGTGATAAGTTTTTAAATTAGTATTTTAGAATTAAGAAAAGGGTAAATTGTTACATAATGATATTCTCTTTGTTTACAAATGGACCCTTAATTTGACTTAGTGACAGAGTTGCAAAAAAAAAAAGTCACAGAAGCCAAGCTTCCCAATTCTTCATCTTATGACAACTATTAATGATTATATAACAACTAGTTTAAGTGACCGAGCAATGCTCGGTAATTGATGCCGGTTAAGATAAATAATAAATTATAATACTACTGTAATGTAACGCTATATATATCTTTGTATTATCTTTTAGTGGCTCACATATAATATTAGCAGTTTATTAAGCTATATATACACTAAACTATAAGATTTTTAGAGCGGAGTACATGAACAAAATCATTGATAGATCAATTATTATTGGAGAAGCTAACTTCGAATTAAAATTTGTAAAAGAACTCGTGAAGGGAAAACTAACAACACTAAAATAATTTGGCTGCATTCTATTTTTCTTCAACCTGCCAATTTTGCAACCTCTCCAACAAAATTGCCCGAGAACAATGGAAGGAAATATATTTACAATTTTTTAAAACCCCATGTGAGCCATTTCTTGAGAATTCTCCTCCAAAATCAACTCTATTTTTAAGCACCCACGGAAATAAAAATTTCCAAAGGCCGTTGGTTGACATAAAAGCCGCAGTAGGCTTCTTGTGTCTCTTGGTAATATTAGGGAACATTTCCGAGAACTTGGGTTCAATCACAAGCCAAAAGTCCTGTTCTTTCTCACGCTCCTCATAAAACCTACGCCGCTCGAACATTTGCTCCTGGAAACGTTCCTTCTTATCATTGAACATAAACTTAGCGTCTCACATTTCGAAAGAAAAAAGGAAAGAAAAGAAAATTTAACTTGACATAAAAACATTTAAAACATCAATCTTGAATTCTTATATAAGACACTTAAATGGGAATTGAGAAAATGGCAATAAAAATGACCATGTTCAAGAAAAATGAAACATATAGAGAAGATAATTAAAAAAAAAAAAAGAGATTCTAAATTACTATTTTGATATTATTCATAATGTATTGTGCCAATTTCAAAGGTTAACGGTGGATAAATTGCAATTAAACTTGGGAAATCAGTAAGAAAAGCTATACTAAAGGAAAAAACTCTACCAAACCACAAGAACATTGAAAGCACTAATCTAGATAAACACAATCAAAATAGGATATAGGAAAATGCTAATAACTAACACATTAAAGGAGACTGTATTTAAATGTACTAAACGTAAAATTCAAAAATTCGCCACCTAATCCAGACGACAAAATGCTCTTTATACTTACGAAATATTAAATTTGCTCCTTCAAATAAAAACCGTGGCTACTTCCAAGAGACTCTACTTATAAATTCATAAATTTCACATCAAACAAAAGGAAAAAAAAGTAACAAAGATTGCAAAACAAATAAAACAGAAGTTAGGCCAATATTCAAACCTTTCAATCTCAAAGCCACGCTTCCACCGGACATATAAGGTTAAACAAGAAGCCTCTTGTCATCAGCCGAACAAAATGACCAAAGACGGAGGAGATTCTTGTGTAGGGCCAAACTAATTAACTCAACTTTTCTGCCTGAAATTGAATTTCACCACTAACATCATTATAACCTTTTAACCATTTTACAGCCACCACAGTCCCATCACTCAACCTAATTGTACCTTTGGATCATATTGATCTGGAAAGTTTTAAAAAGCAAAGATATTTAATTACTCCTACACCCCTTCATAGTCAACATATCACAGCTGATACCTGCTAGTTTGAAGAAACTACAAACGGCCAGTCACTAAAACCGTTGACAGATTCAAATGCCACTCTAATATGGTTTGCGCAATTTTCCTAAACTAACCGGGGTGGTTTGTGTAATTTCAAAAATCTGAGGGAGTGGTTCCTAATTTTTTTGAACTTTTTTGGTATTTATTGCAATGTTGCAATCATAAAACAAATATGCAGTGGACTCTATAAATGAATTATTTAACTTTTATGAAAATGTAGTATGACTTTTACGACTTACCATTAACATCAAAGAAAATTTGCTGATTGCGTTTGTATCGCCACCAAACAAGTAAGGCGAAAACTGTAACAATTAAAAAGGCACCACCGAAGCTAGCTTTGAAAGCAACAACAATGTAACATTTTGCTCCAGATACCGAGTAATGTAAAATCAAAACACACTTTAAGGCAAAAGACAAAAGGAAAAAGTAATAGCGCACAACACACACATTTTACCTCTCACAGCATCCGGAGGGAAAGATAATGGTTCCGGATAAACAATAGAGCAATTGATTTGAGATGTCTACCCACAAAGTAAAGGATTTCCAATTATCCTCAAAGCAAATTCGAGAAACAAGAAAACTTGATATAAGTACAATGTAAGCAAACCTTCCAATCCTTTTTTCCTCAGATTCAAAAGAGGAAAAAAAAAAAAACCGAAAAACAGAGGATGATACCTTACTTGAATGTTCTAGCTGGTGCTTTTGGAAATAAGCCGCTGAGATTATTGAAAGAAATGTCCCTGCAAATATTCATTAACTAAAAGTTTTTAGTGTTTTTCATTTTATAAGGACAAATTAATATATTTAGTTCTTGATATTATATTATAATTGTTATTAAGGAAAATGAGATGCGTACACCAATTTGAGGCTTTCGACTTGGGTAAGAGAAATGGGAATCAGTCCAGGGAAGCCGTTGTTATTGAGCAGCCTGTCATGATCAAAGAAATACAATGACCGTGATCAAACTTTGAGTTATTACTTTTTAAGTAAATAAAAAAGAATGAATGTCTAAATGTTACATTCAGAAAAACTCACGGATAATTCAAGTTCTTGAGATATCCAGGAGAATCTGGAATTTCACCCATGAGCTTATTATTCTAAATATCAAGTGTTTGAAGCTTTTCTAGTTTTGCCAATAACTTGATAGGACTGGTTATGACATTATTCTGCAGCAATTTGAAAATAAAAAGACAGGTAAGAGTTACTGAAGATAATTACTTATTGCCCCTCTCTGATACTTGATCTAGTTTGAAATTTACACTTACTCCCTAGCTACTTATCTCTATCTTACAATTCTCCCTCTCTCATTTACTCAACACAGTCCAAACAATGTCATTGCATGTATTGAAATAATTTGTACGGATTTTGATCAAATCTAATATTTAAATATGATAAAGCTTTAGCAAATTACAATAGCAAACAAGTAAGAAACCAAAAAAAGAAGTAAATAAGCAATACTCACACAGCCTGCAAGTTA
>JBBMKE010416401.1:0-11223 GCA_037834125.1 Lippia alba | reverse complement strand
CAAAGCATTTAGGGGTCAAAGGAATTGAACCGCAAAAGTCGAAAAATCCAAAAACGGACAGTAGCTTTTGAAACGCCGGTTTGGATTCTTAGTTCAAAATCCAAACGGTCGTTTCGCATGCCAAATTCCAAACCCGAAAGTGTTTACAGGCCGTTTGCAAAATACAAAACAAAGCTAAACGCCCGTGTCAAAACCTACTGCCTCAAAATTTTACTTCCCAAACTGGGCGTTTGCAAACCGAGTTCAAAAACCAAACGCCCGTGTGAGAAGCTACTGCCTCAGATTTTGGCTTCCAAACGGGCGTTTGCAAAAAACAAAGAAAACCCAAACGCCCGTTTAAAAACCTTCTGCATCAGGTCTGGGGTCCCCAAACGGTCGTTTGCAAAACAATTCAAAACACCAAATGGCCGTTTTATAGAGACAATTTTGAAAATCCCGCGCGACCCAAATGACCGTTTGCAAAATGCACTAAGACCCCAAACGCCCGTTTGGATCGAATTTTCTGGGCAGAGCATACGGGAAAACAGGGGTTCAATCCCAAAATCCACCACAACACTTAAATTGGTCTATACCAAAGCAACACAAACAACAACAATAACGCAAGGAACATATATCTATGCATATGCAACAGGAAAAACAAGAAATGAAGGCAAGAAATACAATTCTCATTCAAATGCATTTCTTGATCAAATTGGCTACAAGCCATTAATGCTCACAACAATCAAACTCATGCAATAAATACAATAAATGCAACATATAGCACTCATATATCAAGTCCAAATTTAATGAAATTCATGCAAATGCTCAAAACCAAGAAATATGCATAAAAATGCTTACTATTCATCTATATGCTCGAATTCATATATGCACCAAATTTTATGGAAAAGTGATCGGAGTAGATGATAGAGGACGACATGGGGTTTCCAAAACTTACTTAGGCTCGAGAATTGGTGAAGAAACGAGAGAGATATGGAGTCTTGAAGTTGGATCAAATTGTGGAGACTTGGAGGGCTTCTTGCTCTTCTTTCTTGGAATGAAATGTGAAGTGTGGGGAAAATGAAAACGGTTCAAGGCCTTAAGGGCTGAACAGGTTCGGTTCTTGGGTTAACGGTTCGGTTCTTGGTTTCTCGGTTTAATTTGTTTCGGTTCAAGGTGGTTCCGGGTTCGATTCTCCGACAATTAAATTAAATGAAATGTAATTAAATGCAAATAAATTCACATAATTCACATAAATTCAATTAAAATGCAAAACTTAATTTAAATCACATAATTCACTTGTCAATTTAGAAATACGGGGTGTTACAACCTCCCCTCCTTCGGAGAACCTGGTCCCCAGGTTCATTACTCAACCTGAGAACAACTCCGGGTACAACTGTCTCATCTTCTCCTTAGTCTCCCAAGTAGATTCCTCCAATTTCTGATCTCTCCACAACACTCGGACCAAGGGAATCTGTCGGTTCCTTAGAGTTTGCATCTTCCAGTTTTAAATCTCGACCGGGTGACTTAAGATCGTCAAATTTGGCTCAAGCTGTACCTCTTCAACTGGAAGCATGGTTGCTTCGTCGGGATAGAGTTTTCTGAGCTGCGACATATGAAATACGTTGTGTATTCCGGACAAATTCAGCAGCAAGTCCAACCTGTACGCCACTTCACCAATCCTTTCAAGAATCTTGAACAGTCCTAAATACCTCGGATTCAACTTCCCACCTTGACCAATTTGAGAAAATCCCTTCCTCGGAGATGCTTTTAGGAAAACCCGATCTCCCACCTTGAATTCAAGAGGTCTCCTTCTCTTGTTGGCGTACTTTTCCTGTCTATCCTGAGCTGCCTTCATCCTTTGCTGAATCAGCTTCACTTTCAAGGTAGTCTTATCAATCTTCTCCCGAGGTGTCGCTCGCTCGAGCTTACCCTCTTCGGTCCACCGCATATCCTCGATGTCCCAAAATAGAGGCGTTCTACACTTTCTCCCGTAAAGTGCCTCATAGGGAGCCATCTTAATTGAAGCTTAGTAACTATTATTATAGGCAAACTCGATTAAGGCTAGGTGCTTGTCCTATTTCTCCTTGAAATCTAGGACACACGATCTCAACAAATCTTTCAAGTATCAAATCACCCTCTCTGATTGCCCGTCAGTTTGAGGATGGAAAACCGTGCTGAAATAAAGCTTCGTACCCAACCGCTTATGCAATTCCTGCCAGAATTTAGCTGTAAACCTGGGATCTCAATCTAAAATAATGCTCGCGGGCACACCATGAAGCCTCACAATTTCATTGCAATAAATCTCAGCTAGCTTAGGAGTCTTGTACGACATCTTGACCTTGAGAAAATGAGCCGACTTCGTCAAACGATCAACTATCACCCAAATTCCATCAGATTAAGAGTTCAGTTCTTGGTTTCTCGATTTAATTTGTTTCAGTTCAAGGTATTTCCGGGTTCGATTCTCCGATAATTAAATTAAATGATATACAATTAAATGCAAATAAATTCACATAATTCACATAAATTCAATTAAAGTGCAAAACTTAATTTAAATCACATAATTCACCTGTCGATTCAGAAATACGGGGTGTTACAATGCGTATGGTCTAATGACTGAATATCCATAGCCAACATCTTCAAATTGCCAATCGCAACTGTGACAGGTTCCCTTTGGTGTTAATAAACCCATCTATTCCTCATCTTCCAAATTGTCCACAAACTCGCCACATAGACATGTTTCCAGTCACACTCAGGGGCCAATTGGTTCATAAAATCTCGACGCCACGCGTTTCCCAGCCATCCAACATCTCCCAACCCAGTAAATCTATTCCAATCCTCTTCCGCAACCACCCTTCTTCATATTCTCTCCACTTTTCTACAGTGTCGTAACATATGGATAATAGTTTCTTCCTCCAAATTGCACCTCGTGCACTTCCCATCTCCTCTCAAATTACGTTTCTTCCTAAGATAATTACACATAACACTACCATGATTCAATTGCCAAAGAAAACACTTCAATTTTTTTGGAAGTTTGCTTCTCCAAATCAAACCCCAAGACTTGTCCCCCCTCTCCGAAGATGGTTGTAATAATCTATAAGCAGATTTGCAGATGTATTGCCCCATAGCCTCATTATTCCAGATTCTGATATACCTGGCAGTCGCATCCCTTGTAGTAGGGATGATTTTTATTCGGGCCATCACATCATTTCGCAACCGCGTTCTCAATCTGCCAAAATCCCAACAATGATTGGAACTAAACACGTCACTAACCCGAAGCTATAAATCATCCACATGAATCGGTTCCTGCACTAAATTCCTTAACTTCTCTCCATTCAGCCAATTCTCCTCCCAAAAACTAACATCTTCTCCATTTTCCAACCTCCAACGTATATTATTAAGTACACAATTCAAGCTCTTAACTACCCCTTTCTAGAGCTGGGACGCCGTGGACTTTAGGGTATGTTCAAGTATCTCTTCATTGGATAGATATTTTTTACGGAACAGATTCTCCCAAATGCTACCCGTTCCCTGTATAATCTTTCACCCAGATTTCGCAAGTAATGTGATATTATTCTTACGAGCTTCACGAATGCCCAAACCTCTTTCCACTTTACGACGAATGACCTTATCCCAGCCAACAAGATGCGTCTTTTGCCTCGTCGCGTCCGTAGACCAAAGAAAGTTTCTATTCATTTGATCTAATTTGTCACATACCTTCTTTGGGAACCAACTGGATTACATTTGATACAATGGTATCGTCGTAGTTACCGATCGTATCAGAGTTATTCTCCCTGCTAGATTGAGATTTTTTTATTTCCAGGCTGATAACCGACGTTGAACTCTTTCTAAAACAGTTGCATAGTTTACTCTTGTGTGTCTACCATCTCCAATCTCCACACCCAAGTATTTACCAATACCTCCGTCTCTCCGACTCCCAACAGATTGGTGATTGTAGCCTGTTGTGCTATCTCCATGCACGGAGAAAACCACACCTTAGACTTCTTATTACTGATTCTAAGACCAGACGCTTTGCAAAACTGTGTGAGTACCGATTTGATTTGATTGCATTATGGGCACTGGCTTTAGCGAAGAGCATGATATGACATCTGCAAACGTAACATGACTAAACTTTGGACCCCGTCGACAAGCCATCACTGGTGACCATTTCCCATTCTCAATCAAAGCATCAATCATATATCCCAATCTTTCCATGCAAAGCATGAAAATGTAAGGCGATAATGGATCCCTTCGTCGGAGTCCCCTCATCAGGATGATTGGATCAATTGGGTCTCCGTTCCAGAGAATAGAAGGCTTCACACTTTTCACCACCCCCAAGATATCTCAACAACAAGTTCCGAAAATCCAAAGAATTCCAGTGTTTCCTGAAGAAAAACCCAGTCCACCATGTCGTAAGCCTTCTCAAGATCTAGTTTAATCATCACGTATCCTTTCTTGCTCTTGGAATTATGTATTGAATGTGCCAACTCCTTTACCGTGATTATGTTGTCTATAGTGGTTCGTTTAGGCATAAACGAAATCTGGAATGGCCCTACTAGCTCCAAAATATACGGTTTAACCCTCATCACCATAAGCTTCGTTAGAACTTTTAAGGACACATTTAACAGCCCAATCGGTCGAAATTCACTTGCATTTTGTGGGCTCTCTTTCTTGGGTATGAGACTAATGTAAGTTGTTCCCATGGCCTGCGGAATTAATCTCTCCGACCAAATTTTCTTGAGACAGTCAGTAAGTGATTCCCCAACAATCTCCCAGAATTCTTGGTAGAAAAATGCTTGACAGCCATCTGGGCCCGGCGCTTTGAACGGGTTCATCGCAAATACAACTTGTTTAATCTCATCAATGGTTAACGGAGCTGTAAGCTTCTCCGTAGCCTCCAATTTGAGCACCGTGTGCCCCGAGGCAAACTCCTCTCCCGATCACAGATTTTCGGTGCGAACAGATTGTTGAAGTACTCACGAACATGTATTTTTAGTATGTTTCTGTTCGTTACCCAGTTATCATTTATGAATAAGGTATCAATTTTGTTTCTTCGCCTCCGATTTAGCGTAGCGAGATGGAAAAATTTTATGTTTCTATCCCCATACTTGAGCCAGTCAATCCTCGATTTTTGAAACCATTTCTTCCGCTTTAAGGGTCTCATTGTATTCCCGATCGAGCTGATTTTCAATTGTTCTGAGTTTAGCATTTAAGCGATCCATGGGGATTTTTTGGATGCCCCCAAGTCTAGCTTTGATTAAATGTTTTTCGAAACACGTTACCAAAAACCATATAATTCCAGTCTCTCATGGTCTCAGGCAGCGCTTCTAGTGCTCAAGCAAGCTTTTCTCCTCGCCCCAAATCGATTGAATAACTTTCTTACAATCTGGATGGATTTTCCAAGCCGCTTCAAAGCGAAAAGATTTCACCCCAGGTGTTCTAGCTAGCCCACTCGTGTCTGTGAGAATAGAACTGTGATCCTAATGTGTCCTTGGCAAAACTCTTGTGACGCTATCCCAAAATTTCTGGGTCCAAGCCGGTGTAGCTAGGACTCTGTCAAGACGTTCAAGCACCCTACCACCTCCCGCCACTGTCCCCGCCCATGTGAAGCGAGGTCCCTTACCTTCTATGTCCATGAGACCGCATCTTTCTATTTCACGTCTAAATTTATCATATTTGATCCACGAAACTGGACTCCCACCACTCTTCTCACTAGGCCCCAAAATGTCATTAAAATCCTCCGATAACATCCACGTACCTTTCATCTCATCACTGATCTCTCTAAGCTTCACCCACATTTCTTCCCACTTTCTCGCATGTGGACTTGCATAGATCCCCGTACAAAACCATTCGGAATTTTGCTGCCCTACTTTTGCATGAATGTATTGGCTTGTAGTTTCCAACACCTCTACTCGAATTTGATTTGCATTCCATAACATCCAAATTCTCCCCTCCCTTCCTGTGATGGGGGCTCGACAAACATTATTGAATCCTAATTGACGCGAAATTTCTTCCGCCCTACTCTCCGATACTCTAGTTTCAAGTAAATAAACAATCTGGATTGTTTTCATGAATCAGATCGTGAAAAGTCCTTCTAAAACCCTCATTTCTAGTACCATTGCAATTCCACGAAAGGACCCTCATTGGAACGACTTGTAAGGTGTGTTTTGTAATAGTGTCTCAACTGGACGCCCTGCTAGTCCCCTCACCATCTGCCTCACTCAGGCTAATATCCACAAGCATTGCCGATTCATTTCTAAATGCGGCATCTTCATCTATACTTTCGTTATCATCATCTCTTGAATTGCCAGTGGTATCCGGGTCACCCGTATCTCCACTTGGTGGTAATTCGGACTCATAAACATAACTCTGGAGGACGGTTGGCCCATACTGTACAGAACCATCGAACCGAAGAGATCTGCCTATTCTTCTGCCAGGGTAAGCACCCATGTAACCTCCTCTTCCTCTGAATCCGTAATCTCCTCGTCGTACTCCATAGTTATTCACGTATGTTGGACCTGTATCTCGTATCTTCTCATTACCGTATTCTTCTGCCATGAAATTGCTTTCGACCTTAGGGTTAATTTCTTTTAGTGCTTCATATTTCTCATGAGGACCGGTTTTCTTGATTTGGTCTAGTTCGGATTGGTTCGACCGGGCCGGGGCCATTTTTCTTGTCCTGATACGCGGCTGATTATTCTGCTCTCTATCTACCCGATAAGGTTTCTTCTGAATACTTCTTTCCTTTGCAGTTTCCTGAAAGTTTGGGATTCTTTCATCCTCTTCCTGATCTTCTAGTGGCTTCTCCTCGTCAATCAAGGGATTGGAAAAAACATCAAATCTATTGAATGACACGGATCTCGCCTCTCTGTTATCTTTCCTTTTTGGGTTGCATTGTCATTTTCCTGCCTCGTCCATCTTGACGCACTACCGACGTTGTATCCACCCGACTTCCCTCCTCGGTTGTGGTTTGCCATCATCCAGGGCCCGTATTGGGGGGTTTGGGTTGCGGGTATATTCGTTATTGTGTTCAGTTGTTCTTCTTGATTATCTGGTGTTTTTTCTGGCTCACTTGGCCTGTCGGGACAACTTCCGATCCTGTGACCGACTCTTCCACAATGGTATCAGATAGATGGCAAATTTTCATACTCCACTGTTAAAAGTTGTTCTTCCATTCCACTCTGCTACGCAGCGGCTTCATCAGGTTTATCTCGACACATATGCGGGCATATTTTCCTTTCTCCCTCAATACATGTTCTTATCAATCTTGATTGGGTTTCCTGTAGCAATAGCTATACCAAACAGGATTGGTTCCTTATAGTATTCCGTTGGTAAGCCTCGAACCATTACCCAGGAGATAGCCGTCGTAATACGATCCTTTGAAGCCTGGAGATTGGGAATCCATTTCCTTACAACTAGATAGTTCCCATTAATTACCCATGGCCTCTCCGTAAGAATCATGGCCATTTTTTCTGAGTCTTGAACTTTCAGGGTAAAGCAACCATTCCCTAGTTCAATGAGCTCGAACTCCCCTTGCAAGTTCCACATCCGGTCTATTCTCGTGGATAGAAGATTCACGTTCATGCTTCTTCCGATGATACGTAGAATAATTGCCTGATGCCAAGGCCTGCGTATTTCTTTCTTATAATCATCCGATTCTCGGATTCTCGGATATGGGAACTCTTCCGTAGGTTCTTTTATCTGAATCTTGCTAGTATCCAATCTAGCTTCTTGGAACCTTGGATGTTTCTCTACGTGATTCCCCAAAAGGGACGCCAAGTAGGATTTTGAGGGGGAGCTTTCATCACCGCGTCGGTCAGGGATCTCCGTTTCAATGCCCTCCATCTCTACGCTCGTTCCTTTATGGCCGGATTTGAATTTTTTGGTGCTTCTTCTCAATTAGCCGGACTCTTCACTTAAGAGAGGCTGGAGGTTCTCTCTCATGGTTCATATAATATAGAAATTGAGAAGTAGGGAATTCCTTTTATTTTTAACTTTTTTTAAAAAAAAACTCTATTAATTTTTTGATCTTATTACCCAAATAATTGCTTTATCATTTTTCTTTTTATTTTTCAAATATTATTTCTTCAGCTTACGTTATTAGATTCTTAAATTCTTTTTTTATATTTATTTTTTCTCTCACCTCATTCTAATTTTTTAATTATATATTTTTTAATTTTTACTTTAACTGTAACTCTATCCTAATTTGATATATTCTTATTTTATTTATTAATTTATTTATTAAAAAACTATATTTATATTAAAAAAATTACATGTAAAGTTTTAATTTAATAATATTTTTGTAAATAAATTAGGGTTTAGGATTTAGGGTTTTAGAGTTTAGGGTTTAGGGTTTAGAATTTACGGTTTAGGGTTTTAGGATTTAGGGTTTACAGTTAAGGGTTTAGGATTTAGCGTTAAATAAAATATAAATAATTATATTAAATATTAAATTAAAATTTTCAGATATTTATTTTTAATATTATTATTGATTTTTGATAAATAAATGAATAAATAAAATAAGAATATATTAAATTAGTATAAAGTAATAATTCACATAAAAATTGAAAATTATTAACAAAAAGAAAATATAATTAAAAAATTGGAATGAAATGTGAGAAAAAAATAAATATAAATCAGTAAGTAATAAAAAATAATATAAAAGAAAAGAATATAACAATCTAAATAACGTGAAATAAAGAAATAATATTTGAGAAATACAATACAATACATTTTATTATTGTTGAGAAATTATATTTTAGTATCTATAAATCTTGTTTTGTTTGAGATCCTTAAACGAGATTTACAAAAGTTCACTTATACCCCTGAAAGTTTTACGAGTGCCACATTGAATATATGACCAAAATTATAAAATCATTTCTAAATTTAACTATAAAAGATCCCTACAAATTATGAATTTAATAACAAATTATGGGTATTTTTAGACTACATAATGGAACCTTAGGAATCACAAAAGATTCTCAAAGTTAAAGATTAAAATGTAATTTTTTAATAATGATGAATTGAGTTGTAGTTGGGCTTAAATGTATGATATTCAGATACAAATTTACTTTAGTTTATTTGATTAAGTATAATATTTTTATCATGACCAATGAAAACGATTAACTTTTTATCACAAAGTAATTTTTTTTGAATTATAAAATCATGTATACTGAAATATTTAATATAGTTAACATTACAAAAATATATTCTTTTTTTCTTTTTTTTTAGATTAGAAAAATATATTCAATATGCATTTATGTTGATAAATTTGCTTTCCCTTTTCTTTTAAAATGAATTATTGAATTTATATGTGAATAAAAATTTCGTAATAAACATGCTAAATGAATTATATTAGTAACGATTATATTGTACGTGTTTTATTCTTTTGAATAAAACTATATAACAATATATTTTCTAAAAATTATGTATTTATTTAGGTCTTTTTAGTGTAAATGTATTCATTTAGATGCCTGAATAAACTTTAATGAGATTGTCCACTTGTGAGCTACTATGCTTAAGCGGAGGGTTAGTTCAAGTAATTTTTTTTCCGTATAATGATTTAAATTTAAATACTATTTGAAGTTGTGTGTTCAAAAAAAAAAAAGTTTAAGCGGAGGATTCTGAATTAAAAGTTTTTACATTTTTTATTTCTCCAATCATTATAATATATTATAAGGTTGTTAATGGGTTAGATTTTAATTCGAATTTGGTCCTAATATGATCCAATTTTTGATATATTTGTTTGATAAGAGAAGTCCACTTATAATTATTCGTCATCCAAAATATCCTAATATGATCCAATTTTTGATATATTGTTTGATAAGAGAAGTCCACTTATAATTATTCGTCATCCAAAATAAGTAAAACAAATATTAAATTAAGGAATTCGATCCATTAAAATTTCAAGTTCAATACTTTAATAAGTTACTTATTTTATAAATAAAAAATATACTAACAAAACACTTAAAGCTAAAACTCATATATATATCATCTTTTATTACTAACTGTATTATAAGTGGTTAATGAATTCATTTTCAAGGACGAAGTCCTGAGTTCGAATTTAGCTTGGATGTAAGTATATAACAAAAAAAACATATTACAAGTGAATATAAGTATAAAAATTTTGTATTTGTGTAATATTATTTTCTATTATTAATGATTTATATATATATATATGTTTGGATTAATGTGACTCGACATAATCTTGTCGTATCACGTGTTGCCACCTGGCCGCCATGTCATTAGGATAGGTGGCCAATTTTACCAAATTGACATATATCATCAAATGACACTTTAGTATTTTAGGAGATCGACCTCTCTTGATCGTTCTGTTTTACCCAACTAAAGCGGTCAACCCTTTATCTTGACCACTTCTTGCCTAAATTGAGTGGCGAGATTGACCTTCAACACCTGTATGGCTTCATGGGTCGAACCCACAATAGGTACAAAGTATTTAGGGAACCAAGTTGACATTGCCTATGTGACAGTACTTCCTGTCCCCCTAACCGCTAAAAGAATACATTTAATATATCGCTAGTTAGTGTATGCATATATATATATATATATATATATATATAAATGTGACATACAGATTCTCATTCTATAAATATTCTCTGTACTTATGTTATTGGTAATAAGCAATTAATGTTCGCTTGACCATTTAATACTTCCTTCTTTCATTTGAGCAAGTATGTGACTTGAGCGTAATGACAAAATTGAGCAAAACCCTGAGTCTCTTAGTTTGGGATTCAGCTTACGTTTGCTGATCTGTGAGCAGTTGACAACCAGGAGTTCTCACACTATATATCTTGAGTGGTAGCCACACCAGCTTACCAAATTCAAGTACGATCATATTGACGTTGTTTGTTGGAACCTCTTGATCTAAACGCTTTAAAAAACAACCATGTCGAGAACATTTAAGAGCAATTGACTTTATGGAAAGAATGTATGGACTCAAAATTGCTCGATGCCCGAGGAACGGAGCTGGAGGAAGTCATGTTCCGACCCAGCTGGATGATACTCAGTTTCAGGTTCCCCGAGCACCATTGCCCGCTCCTCCTACTCGAGAGGTAATTAATCAAGCTAACCTGAAGGCCTATTTGAAGCAATGCCGAGCAGAGGCCATGGCAGTATCTAGATAAAAGAGGGACCAAAAACTCTCCGAGGCACCTCGAGCCCATTCGTTTCTCCTCAAACGATGGCCTATCCACCTCCACCACCATTTGTTCAACCCCCCTCTCTCTC
>JBBMKE010416391.1:0-11223 GCA_037834125.1 Lippia alba | reverse complement strand
GAGAGCTTTCATTGGAAGTGATAGCCGATAGGCTTAATTTACTTACAATGCCAATCTGATTGTGCCGTAAACATGTTATTTAACCATTAATTGAAGATGACCATTATTATTTATGTCGCTAGTGTTGGGAAAGGAAAATCAAACGAAACGAATATACGCAGCGGAAATTAAGCTTCTCCTTTCCAAATACCCAGCAAATATTCAACCAAGTAATGTACCAAATGCGCCCACGGATTTAAAACAATTAAATCAACCAACAACAATAGAGAGATGCAATTTGTAACGTGGAAAACCCTTTTAAATCGAAGAATAAAAACCACGGGGCCTACGAGACCTAAAATAAATCTCCACTATAAATACGAGGCACAAATACAACAGTTCCAACACCAACAAAAGCTATTCTAAATCCGAACAAACCGATTCTCCAAATATACCAACAAGAATCACAAAAACAATAAGAATACAAAGTAGGCTGAAATTCGTGGTTACTGTTTACGAACAAAAGACTGACCTACGGTGCTCAAAATCCGATCTCCACCGTTCAGATTGAAGATTGACGTGTTGGGAACGTGCTACTAAAATTTCATCAAAATCCGACCACAAATGACCACCCGATCGCTTGCTTGATGAACCTGCCGCCTCTCAAAATTGTGCAGAAAAATTTGTGGAGAAAATATGTTCTGGTCTTTTTTGTTTCTGCATGCCAAAAAACAAAAAGAGAAAAAATGCTCCTGCTGCTGCGCCTTTATCAGCCCAAATAGAAGGATCAAGAAAATTGTTGCCAATTTGATTACGGTTCTAAGACAAGGACTGATGGGCTTGACTTTTCTTTTGGGCCATAATTGGGCTTCAATTGTTTGGGCCAACAAAGTGATTGGGCTGGACCCAACAGCTAGCACGTCCACAAACATGACCACTCGCATATGGCCGGCTTGATCTTTGTGCCATCACTATGGAATTCTATTAGGATTTAAGTTTCCTAATTGATTTTTTTTACGCTCTTTATCTTGCCGTCACATATTCTATAAAGTGCCTAAATGACCCTTTTAGGTATTAAGAAGATTTAGCCTTACTAAGCTCTAGTCATGAGTAAGGCAAAATTCAAACCCATCCTGGAGGTGCTACTTAAGCTGAACAAGTCACCACATTTGTAACCATTCATGCTCTACACTTTAGTACGTAGAACTAGCACACACATTGAGTCGAAATGTTCCTCATATTATGTATTTGTTTTTGATTGGATCCCGACCGTAATTTCTTGAAACAGTTGAACTACGTTGTAATTACCCCAAATAGTAGAGTAGTCAGATATAAATCGCCCTATTATTTAAATTAAAATTCTAAATTATATTTCTATATAAAAAATAGCTATTTCGATCTCGAATATATCAATAATAGCAATGCTTAAGAAGTTAGAGAATAAAAAAAAAAAAAAAAAAAGGAAGTTAGAGAATTTCAACTCCAAGGACAGCTGCCTCACACTCAAAAGACCCACTAGTTTATTGAAAGAGAAAACGTCGGCTCGGCTAATATTAATTTCTCAATATGTTTCTTTTTAATATTCCATCACAAATCTAAATCGGATCAGAATTAATAAGAACTCGTAACACAAACAGTCGTAGAATGTTTTTTAGAGGGTATATGTTTTGGTAATTTTATAAGTTTCTTAGATGATAATATTATTACACCAAATAAAATTTTAGAGGGTATATGTTTTGGTAATTTTGTGAGTTTCTTTGATGATAGTATTCTTACACGGTGTATTTTTTGGTACTTTTGTAAGTTTCTTTGATGATGGTATTATCACACCAAATAAAATTTTTAATTTTGTACCCTATTTAATTGGATTCAAAACGTTTGTTTTCTCTATTATTTTTTTTAACCTCAAATCCTCAAAGGAAAATATTATTGATGACTCAAGAGTAACAATAACAATAACAAAAATACAAGGAATAACAGAAAAATTAACGCAGGCCGAAGCCGCAATTCCAATAGATTTATGAGCTATCATATTAGCATCACATTTAATAAAAAAAAAAAAACGAATCCTTGAAGATCCGATCTGGATGAAGTTCCGCAGCTGCCTTTTCTCCGGATTGGAAAAACACTTTGGCCTACAACAAATAACTCGGCAAAAAAATTCCCTCGGAGAATCACATGAAATAATAACAAGGAACACAAAACTTCCATATGGAAGAGATAAAAAATTTGAAATATAACATAATCTAAAAGAAAAAACACAAACCGTATCAAATTTGAGAATCTAACCGTAGAGAAGAACTGAATCATCCGACGGTGGAGAATATGGATCGAAGCTTCAATTTATTGATGACTTTGTCTTGAGTTTGAATCACGTAGATTAGAGTTTTTCGTTTTCTCTATTTAATAATATTAAAGACCTATACAAGATATTTTGGACGATTTTATTAAATAATTAAATTAATTATATCCTAAATATAATAGGAAAGAATATTCCTAAAGATAACATAAGGTAATTCCAATTTATTATATTCTAAGAAGTCGTTTACTTTCATATGTTGGGATGAGTGAGTTATTTTACAAGTCATAATAAATTGTTTACTGTAATTGATGATGGACCTTAGTTTAAGATCAAGCCCTAGAGATTTGTTAGAATAAGTATGGGATATTAGCCACGTGAAATTGTCATTGTTAATTAATCTATTTCTTGCCAGCTTTGCTAAAAAAATATTATTGGCCCAACTTATAAAAAAATAAATTTCAATTGGGAATTAGGAAAGGGAGAAAATTGAGATTTCACAATTAGTCTAACGAAAACAGCACAACATCGTTAAAAAGTGCTATAAAATTACATTGTCAGTAAAACACAAGCAATATGTAAACAAGTCATTTTTTGTCTTTTGGACAATTTACCCAATTTTAATATTTTACTAACCAAAATCTATTGGATTACTCTCAACTAAAGTAAATGACTTCTAAATATAATACAAAAGAACATAATACAAAAGAATATCTCTAAACATAATAAAGAGATATACACAATATCTTTTACCATAATAACAAATATCTCTATAAGATATACACAATATCTTCTACCAAATATACGTAATATAAATATTAAATTTACACCCCCGGTGATATAAATATTAAGTTCACACTCCGGCAAGCTCTAGTTGGTAGAAGACTTAGAGCTTGGTAAAAAACTCGTGATTGTTAAGAATATCAACAAGTTTATGAAGTACCAGTCTAATTGGTGGAATTTCCGGAACGAACAAACAAAGCGAGAGGTTGACTAAGGTCAGGGATCTATTACAGATATTCCTTAAAGCCTTCAAGGCAATCCGTAAAGTCAAAACCATCCTGAGGGGAACTAAGCAAATAAGGAGCTTTCTTGAGTCAAGTCAATCCATCTTCACTATCTTCCGAAGAATGCCTCACTTTCGATCCGGACATTCTATAAAGCATCAAGCTAAATATCGAAAACGAATAGGGAGATTCCAGGAGAGAAGATGTTCCAGACGAGATCTTGGTAGACGTCGATGTAGTAGCTCGAGGAGAGATTTAGTGATGTTGATGAAGGGTGTATCGAAGTTTAAAATCAAACAGCGAAAGTCATCTCAACTGTCAGGCCAAAAGATGACGGAGGTAACGGTCAACAGAGCGCCATTGGAGGTGACGGTCAACAAAGTGTCACAAGAGGAACATCTCGATGATCCCAGCAGAGTTGAGGTGATGGTCGACAGAACGTCATCGTCACAAGAGAATCTCAATGTCAAAAGACAGAAACTTGGGAGGGAGTCAAAAGACGAAAGTTGGGAGGGAGAAAAATTAAACCTAAGTCTGATACCATGAAAGTTTTCTCCATTTAATCGATAGCGCATATTGGGAGGGAGAAAAACCTAAATCTGATACCATGAAAGTGTAGTTTGTTTTCTCTATTTAATAATATGAGAAATATATGAAGTATAGAAAATGAACTACCTATACAAGATATTCTAGATGATTTGTATGATAATTATAATTAATTATATCCTAAATATAATACAAAAGAATATTCCTAAAGATAATAACAAAATAACAAATATCTCTACAAGATATGTACAATTATTTTAATAAGTAGGTTTGGAACCTTATACTTCTTAAAAAATCAGATAAAATATATATCTTTCAATTTAGTCCGTTATCAGTTATCAATAGATAAAGATTCCTTCAGGATTTTAGAGGGTGTATTGTTATTTGTGATAATGCGGGACTTTATTGTAATTCCATCAAAATCTTAGGGTGGTAGCTGATATAATTTCCCCAAGTTTTATACAAATATGAAGGCATCATGATTCATGCATGACATCATTTAGCCTAATTCCATTAGTAGTTTAGTACCATGACTACATTCAAGCTCCTTATTTTTTTATGGGCCAACAAGGCCACGGACAACCAGAATCAAACTAAACAGGCTAAGCCCAGCAGAAACCAACAAACACTAAACGCTAATCAGAACCCAAGCCTAACAGAAAGGAAATATGAGCAGGGAGCTCAGCTGCAGTAGTTCCTTCACAAAAACTAGAAGAATAACGCGCCAAAGTGTGAGCAAACACATTACCATCGCGACCAACAAAGGAGAAACGAACCACCGAAACAGAAAGGAGGGTCTCCTTAATATCTTGGATAATGGCGCCCGTATCAGAGAAATCGGACTTAGCACGTCGAAGTTTGAAAATGAGATTAGAGCAGTCTCCTTCAACAATAACCTCAGACCAGCCTCTTCTCTTGATAAAACGCGCAGCTTCGCGAGCCGCCAAGGTCTCAACACATTCAGGATTGAAGCATCCCTTGCGCCTGACCGAACACCACCCAATACAGAGGCCCTCTTCATTTCTGGCAACTACCCCACATCCATATTCATTAGTATCCTTAAAAATAGCACCATCGAAGTTGACTTTGACAACGCCATTCTCCAGACAAGACCATAAAACAAGCTGATTGTTCCTAACAAAAAGCGATCGAGTATTAACGGCACCAAAAGTATTGAAATAATTCGTCACAAAGTCGGCCAACTCTCCTGGGGAGAGAGCTGAATCATCGAAGGCTTTACGGTTGCGGTTCCACCACAAAGCCCACAAAGTGGTAAGAAAGAGCCTCCCTTGTGATGAGTCGAGGGTCCCTAACGTTGACCGAATCCAATCCTCTGCCCCTTGCTTCCAATTAGCAATAACTTCCCAAGGAAAAAAGAGAATCGCCCAAATTTGCCGGGCAACAGGACATTCGAGGAAGATGTGGTGGGAGTCCTCCTTATCAGCATCACAAAGGGGGCAGTTGGAACCAAAATTACAGTGTCGTCGGCTAAGATTCGCTGCAGTGGCTAAGGCTTCTTTGCAAAGCCTCCAAGCAAACACTTTAATCTTCGGAGCAACCTTGATTTTCCAAAGAAACGACCACTCTCGAGAAGAAGAGGGACTGGGATTGGCATTAAGAGCACAAAAGTCATGAATTGCCACTTGGTAAGCACTACGAACCGAAAGCTTGCCGTCCTTTGTATAGTGCCACACCAATAAGTCTGGATTTTCTGCACTTCCAAGAGGAATCTGTTGAATTGCCGCTGCATCACAAGGTAAGAACATAGACTCAAGAAGTTGGACATTCCATCCATTACCATCCTCCAAGATGAGATCCGAAACCAACAAATCAGCTCGAGAACTGCTCAAAGGGGACAGGGGCTTGAAAGATGTGGGTCTAGGAATCCACTTATCACTCCAAACTTTCACACTTCTACCATTACCAATGCGCCAACGAGAACCAAACTTGACTAAGTCCTGCGCCTTAAGGATGCTTCTCCAAGTAAGAGAAGGGTTGAAACCAATCGGTGCATTGAAGAAATCACAACGAGCAAAATAACGAGCTTTGAGGAGTTGGCTCAAAAGAGAGTTCGGATCGTGAATAATACGCCAGCCTTGCTTAGCGAGTAGAGCCAAGTCGAAAGCACGAAGATCGCGAAAACCCATACCGCCCTCTTTCTTGGGTAAACAAAGTTTCTTCCAACTAATCCAATGAATCTTTTTCTTATCCGGATTGTGCCACCAAAAAGAAGCCACCACAGACTCAATCTCATCAATAAGGCTGTCCGGGAGTCGAAAACAACTCATCGCAAAAGATGGTATAGATTGGAGCACGGACTTTATAAGGACCTCTTTTCCTGCTTGGGATAATTTCTTCTCGGACCAACCCTGAATTTTGCTCCGAATTCTATCACGAAAAGCACCAAAGATCTCTTTCTTAGAAGCTCCCACAATGGCGGGAAGACCCAAGTATTTATCATGTTTAAACGCCTGCGGGACACCAAGGCCTTCAGAAAAACGAACCGCATCCTCCTCTTTGATGTTGGGGCTAAAAACTACAGAAGATTTCTGATAGTTCACCTGTTGCCCAGACACAACCTCATAAGCTCGTAACACCTCCAAAATCCCGTCAATTGCCTCATCAGAGGCTCTACAAAAAACCATGGTATCGTCGGCAAAAAGCAAATGAGAGACACGAGGGGCACGACGACAAATAGCAATCCCAAGAATCCGATTCTCCGCTTCCAACAAGCCCCTAAAAGCTTCAGTGCACAACAAAAAAAGGTAAGGCGAGATGGGGTCTCCTTGCCGGAGCCCTCTCTCCGGACAGAGGAAACCAAAAGGAGAACCATTAAGAACAAAGGAATAAGTAACTGAGGACACACAAAGCATAATCAGACGGATGAAATCAGAGTGAAAACCAAGTCTGCCTAGAACCCTCTCAAGAAACCCCCATTCAACTCTATCGTAAGCTTTACTCATATCAAGTTTAAGAGCCATACAACCCTCTTTACCTCATTTTTTGTGCTTAATAAAGTGATTAATTTCAAAGGCTACCAACACATTATCAGTAATAAGCCTATGGGGAACAAACGCCGATTGGGTAGGGGCAATGATATGACACAAAAAAGGTTTCAATCTATTAGCAATGGATTTAGAGGCAAGTTTATACACAACATTACAAAGACTAATAGGTCGAAGCTGGGACATGCACTCGGGTTTGACATACTTAGGGATAAGAACAATATTAGTGTGATGCAAAGAAGGAACAGACACGCCATGACTAAGAAAATTAAGGACACAAGAGACCACATCATCACGAAAAGAAGGCCAAAAATGTTGAAAAAAGAGAGGTGGCATACCATCCGGCCCAGGGGCCTTGAGTGGAAGCATTTGACCAAGACTCCTATCAACCTCCTCCGCCGTGAAGGGCTTCAGCAACTCCGAGTTCATATCAGCAGTAACTTTCGGGCTAAGACACTCAAGAACACGGTCCATGTCATGAATAACAGGCTTGCAAGAGGAAAACACATTGCTAAAGTACTCTTCGACCAATCTCTTGATTGAGTTCTCCGAGTCACACCAAACTCCATCATCATTTTTTAACTTATCAATGGTGTTTTTCTTTTTCCTGTTGTTTGCCCTGGCATGGAAGTAAGACGTATTCCTATCGCCCTCCACAAGCCAATGTGCTTTAGCTCTTTGCTGCCACTTAACCTCTTCTCTAGCTTTCCATTCTTCAATCTCCTTCCTGATCTCTCTCTCCTTTCTCTTAGAGTCCAGTGTAATTTTCCCTTGACGTAGGGACCTCAATTGCTTCTCCAACCCATCAATTATGTGTTTAGGTGCACCAAATTTTGCCTCACTCCAAGTAGAGAGAATCTCACGACATTTCTCGATTTTAAAGGAGGTTTTACTGCTGCAACTATTAGGTGGGGTACAGCTCCATGCATGAGACACCACATTCTCACATTCCTCTTTCCGAAGCCACATTGCCTCAAACCGAAACTGTCTTCTGGGGCGAGAAGATTTTGGCTTGCATTGGACCAGCTCAACGAGGATAGGTAGGTGATCAGACTTAGCAGCAGAAAGATGGCGGACTCTATTCATCGGAAATTTTTTAAGCCACGCTGAGTTGGCGAGTCCGCGATCAAGTCTTTCGAAAATAGTTCCCGGGGCAGGATTATGATTCGACCAATTGAATTTTGGCCCCACAAAGCCCAAATCATGTAGACCACATTCATTGATACACTCATGGAAAGCCCGAATTTGTGTTGGGGATCTTATGCCACCACCCTGTTTCTCAGAATTATACAAGATTTCGTTAAAATCCCCAGCGCATAGCCACGGTTGTTTTGAAGCCTCGCCAAGGACCGAGAGAAGGGCCCAAGTAGCATAACGCTGAGTGGGCTTAGGTTCCCCGTAAAATCCTGTAAATCTCCAACTTGCCGAACCATCAAGGGAAGACACAGAGACATCAATATGATGACGAGAATAACTAAGAAGAGAAACACAGAGATCTTTTTTCCAGAAAAGGGCCAAGCCTCCACTTTTTCCCACAGAATCAACGCTGATACCAAACATGTTGAACTTGTTCTTCAGAAACTCAATTTTATGACTTCTGCACTTGGTTTCAGAAAGAAAAACCAAGCCGGGGTTGTGCTCATGGAGAAGCCTCTCCACTTCCTTAACTGTCCAGAGCCCCCCAACGCCCTGGCAGTTCCAACACAAGAGATTCATAATGACCGGCGGGGCTGCTGCGCAGCCTCCGCCGATGAAGAGGGTCTGGTACTGTAAAACTGAGACTGATGAAGAGGTTTCTTCAGAGCCGGTTCATTGAGTGATCGGACAGAAGATTCGAAAGGAAAGGACCGTTTAACTGGAACTTGGATGGTAATGTTCGAGGGAAGGTGCTGGGGATTGAAAGGCTTGGGAATACATTTTGATTTTCTGTTGGGGGTTTTAGTGTTACGGTTCAGAGGGGTTAAAGGAATGGGGGTAATTTTTGTTTTTAGTGGGAGGGTAGGATCTGGGCTTGGGCTTGGGGAAAGGGTGAAGTCCATGGGTGAGGGTTTAATTGGGCTTAGTACACTCGGGATTATAGGGGCTTGGGTTGGAGAAATATTCGGGTTAGATTTTTCTATGTTGGGCTCAAACAAATGTGAAATAGGGACATCATGGAGAGAGAGTTGGAGTTGGGCTTCAGAAAGGGGTTCATCAACCAATTGGAATTTTTTTTGGGGTGGCCCAAAAGGGGAAGTGAGATTTTGGGGGCTGGAATTGGATGGGCTGGAAATTTGAGAGGTACTAAGTATGGGGTTAGGAGACTTTATAGCAGAGGTAAGGCGTGTTTCTTGAAGGGTGGTTGCTGCCATAGAAGTTTGCCCCAAAGGGGAAAGTTGACAACCTTGTGTCAGATTCGTACTGGAATTCGAGTCGGCGTTAGGTGGGATTTCGTGGATTGGTGGATCTATCTTAGGGGACGTAAAAATAGGCTTACCAGAACCTGTTTGAATTCCGGTGGAGAAATTCTCTCTCCAACCCGTCGGATTGTTGCCGGAGGCAGCACGGAGCCACGATCCGAAAGGGAAGTTCGGTGCTGGGTCAGAGAAGCCTTCCTCATACTGAGATGGACAATCTTTAGCCAAATGATTACACATGCCACAGAGGTAACAAAAATTGGGGAGTTTCTCATAGGTGAAGGTCACCAAAAACTCCTTTTCACCATCGGAGCTTCGAATCTTAACAGCCCGCCGGAGAGGCTCATCCATATTCAAACCAACCTTAATACGGAGGGTTGGATTAAATTCAAACCCTTTTCTTTCATGCCTTTCAACGGATCTGAAAATACCCAGTTTGTTTCCCAAATACTCACCCATTTCATTTGTATGTTTACTCAGGGGAAGACCAGAAACAATTACATGAAAATCACACCAAATAAGCTTTGTTTCTAGTGGATTAGTGTCTTCGTCGATTGCAGCGAGTATTAGAAGATTTTTCTCAAACATCCATGGCCCCGAATCTATAACCCGACGTCTGTCAAGCTCGTGGAAGAAGATGAATAGAAATCTGCCCCCATCAAGTTTCTTTAGTTCCATTCCTCTGGTTGGGTTCATAGCCGTCGTCATTGTTGCCCTGAAATTCTCGAACCTGAACACTCTCTTGGATAAAATCCTTCCGACGACCCAAAACTGTTTCTTACGAGAACCCTCTGCCAGGGCGCAAGCTGGAGCGACCCACCCATTTTCTTCCTCCTCAGTTAGAGATAACGCCCTACACGCCTTTTCTAGTTCTCCGTCCATAAGAAATCGGAGACTGACCATCCTGATAGTGAAGAACCCTGCACGGAGAAGAGACCAAAAGCAATCAAAATAAAAGTAAAGTGAGGAAAGCGAAAAGAAGCACACTGGAGAAAAGACAAAAGGAAATGAAAGTCAAAGCACAAAGGCACTAGATCTCTCATACGAGAGTAGGGAGACTCTCATTCAAGAGCAAGACTACTTTCCCATTCAAAAACAACATCCCGATATATCTCTACTTCCTTTATGCATTTTTCGCATTCCTTGTGGCATCTAATGTTAGTTAAACCTGATGAAAGTACTCAACAAATGTTACTCAATAAAAAACCTAATCTATTGATAGATGGATAGATATAGTTTTAATTATCAAAGTAATTCAATACACGAAGACCAACAGGCAATGACACTTCCCCTTTAAGTTTCATCTTGATCACTAAGTCGCCAAAGTTGATCTAAAAGCGCACCAAATTGTAAGTTGTAACTATACTAATAATCTCATTGTTTATAGTTACAATTTATAAACAATTATTCATCATAAAGAATATTGATAGTATATAATTTCATATACTTTTCTTTTAATGTAAAACTTTTCAAATCTCTGAGGTGGCGAATGCCCTGATCTAGTTGGACTTAAGTTGGATTGTATTGATTCAGCTTCATTGGGTTGAGTCATGCAAAGAAGAGACTTATTCATTCTAAATTAAATTATGGTAATTGAAATCGTGATTTTGGATAGGAAGATTCTACATCAAACCCAACTCGACCAAACTCAAACAATTATAATGACAAGTGTATCATACTTACTATATGATTTGTTATTCTCTCTCTAAATTCTTCCACCAAACACACGACAAGTATAAAACATGCACTCCTTATACGCTAATTTGGTCGAATCAGACTCGAACTAGAATTAACCTTCGGATAACTATTCTGAACTATCAATGAAGGGATTAATTATTATAATTAGCAGAAGGTTTCTTGAGCTAGGCTAATAAACACCAAATTGCCGCGGCCATTCCGTGACGTTGCAACGGAAACGGAACAAAACAGTGGTCTCCATTCCGTTTCCGCGACAATGGAGGCTAACCAGGTAAATATCCCAGCACGGGAGA
>JBBMKE010416380.1:0-11223 GCA_037834125.1 Lippia alba | reverse complement strand
AGTGATCTAGTAGGGACTTCTATGTAATAAACGGATCTAGATGGACTAGCTTGTAATTACCTTATATAGCAGGGTACCCAAATGTAATTTGCCCTAGAATCTATAGAGAAACCAAGCTCATGTTAATTAAAAATTAATTTTCATGTGACGAGTTTTTATTCGCGGGATCGGCTAAGCCGGGTTCAGGGTAGAATTTCCCGTTTTCATGATTGTGATTGATTTTACACTCTGCGTTAACTTTTCACAACCTACCCTTTTTCTTGATTATTTTTTCAACTTCGTACTCGAGGACTCCTACTCCTAGTAGCCGTGTTGCAATCTTTTCGTACTAACTAGGGGTGTAAAGTGAAAATTTTGGAAGACTCTAGGGCTGTAAAATTAAATTTACAAACTATGTGTGTATAACGAAAATTTTGGAAGACTTTTGGGGTGTCAAAACAAATTTTGGTTGATTGCAATTTCCATGTCATTAAACTTGTACATTGTGAGAGAGTTGGTACAGTCCTCACA
Source organism: Lippia alba (assembly GCA_037834125.1). Taxonomy (NCBI): domain Eukaryota; kingdom Viridiplantae; phylum Streptophyta; class Magnoliopsida; order Lamiales; family Verbenaceae; genus Lippia; species Lippia alba. The sequence continues at coordinate 10,713 of JBBMKE010416380.1, read as the reverse complement.
CTAGGATCCTATTACTTATTAAAGTTGATTTTTTGGATTATATTTTTAGAATAATCTAAGTCTAGATATTTTGGTACTCTAGATATTTTTATCAAAATATCTCTCTAGATATTTCTACATAGTACCTATGTATTATTAGAATCTAGAATCATCTATAAAATTATCTTAAAAATCTAGAATGATGTATTAGGAAATCTAGATTTACCTATTACTATTAGGATCTAGAATTATCTTACAATTAATTGATTAGATATCTAGAATGTTCCTATGAGTAGTATAAATAGGGTGAGCATTTGTCATTTGTAACAAGCCCAATTGTAAACTAAAGTCCTCTAATAAAAGTTTCTTTCCTACGACTCTTTTCTTGAATAATTCTTCTTTATTTTTTTAGGATATTCTTTCTTTGGTTGTTTTCATCCACCTCTTTTGGTTGTTTGACCTTGGGCTAGTAGGCTTTTTATTTTTCTGTTGTGTTAATTATATTTTTCTCCAATCCTCTTACTGCCTCACTAATGCACTTACTGCCGAGCTTGGCTCGGCCATCTTTAATTCACGTTCCGCGATCTCTTCTTCCAATCGATCCGCGATCTGTGATACAATTTCATTAACATTTTCTACCCGTCGTGGATGTGACCAGCGTTCTACTTTGTCTAGTACTTGTGCGCCGATCATCTTAACAATGTCGACCGTGAAGGCGATCCACGGTCGCCGAGGAGGCGCCGCCGTGGAGGATATGGCGGCGAACAGGCATGGGTATCTGTCAACTGAAAATTCAATAGAACTCGAATGTCATGTAAACAGGCCAACAATTACAGCCATAGCCATAATCCCTCCTACACATTCCCATGCACAAAAAACAGCATCACAAGCAAGCAAAGCATAAGATGAAAGCTATTATTATAATGTACTTTGAATTAAAATGAAAAAGAAATGAATACAGTGTCACAAAATGCAATAATTAATCATCTCTGATCTGACACACACGCAAGAGAGAGAAAGAGAGAGAGAGAGAGAGATTATGTACTCAAATTTCAATTACTTACAATTCACTCTGATGATCCGCAACTACTTCAGATAGGTAAGTAGCCAGTGAGTCATTCCACTGAAAATAGGCCACATGTTTCGCACTACTATCTATTTTCTATTCTTCTTAATTGTTAATCTCTTTTTATTAAAAATAAAATAACTAATTAAAATTAACTAAAGATAAACCAGAGTTTAAAAAATATTAAATTCTAATCGGTCTGAGAACCTGATCATCTTCCAAAACTTTATCTTCGTTAACAATAGAATTGGATTTTATTTTTTCACCTCAAACAGAAAACTTTCTTCTTCTTTTTTTTTTTTCCCGTTCACTGATGGAAGAAAATGCTGAAATAATTTATGGTCACTTAAATCCTCCAGGTATATACATATATGATAGTATAAAATTATTTTTTTAATAATTGAATAATAGTTATAGTAATTTTGTTATATTCTTAATTTTTTAGTTTCTGTTTTGTCAGTTTTAAATAATCAAGTCTTAAAAACTTTATCTTCTACGATAACAGATTTTAGTTTTTCATTTCAAACAAAAAACTTTTTCTCTTATTTTTGGTTTTATCAGTTTTAGATAATCTAAGTTCAAGCAGAGAATCCCTAAAAACTTTATCTTCTCTATAGAAGGCTAATAGATTTTATTTTTTCACAGAAAACTTTTCTTCTTCATTTTATTTTATATTATTTTATTTTAGTTAGTTTTAAATAATCTAACAGATTTTCTTTTATTTTTGTGAGAACTTTTTTTCTTCTTTTTATTTTATATGTAACCGATTTTATTTTATTCTTGTCAATTTTAACAGATTTTCTTTTATTTTTGTCAGAAGCAAATGCACTAGCTGACAAAAGCTTAGAATCGTCGTCGGCCGAATTGGAAAACAAACTTGCACCAGGTGAAATCTTAGAAGATAAACATACTGCATATGTTTTATATTGTGATTATGGTCGAGTAAAAGGCTTTAGCGTTAGAAAGGGAAAGAATTTATGGAACAGTAAACATCACTTCATTATAGGAAAAATATTTTTCTGTTCTTGTGAAGGTTCTAAGGACGAGAAACGCTCCGCCAAAATGATACCAAATTATCAAAAGACGACAAATAGATGTGGTTGTGGTGCAAAAATGAAAATCTCACGGAATAAAGATGAACCATGGAAGATTGTCATATTTGTGAAAGAACATAATCATGAATTGTATCATGCAGATGAAACTTTTTTGTTGCGAAATTCACGCAATATAATAGATGAGCAAATAATGATTTTGAATGCAATGGTGCAATCTGGGTTAGGTGTCTCCAAATCCTTTCATTTCATGAAAAATATAGCTCAAGGAGAAGAAAATTTAGGATTTACTCAACAAGACGCCTTTAACTTCATTTCTCATGGAAAAAAAGAAAGGCGAAAATTGATGGTGGAGATGCTATTGGATTAGTCCAACATTTCAGAGATAAATCTAATAAGGAGACTAATTTATACTGGAATATTGAAGTGGAGAATGACATCACATTGATGAATCTTTTTTAGAGATTATCAGTGTTTGATTGATTATGAAAGCTTCGGAGACGTACTTACATTTGACACTACATATCGAACCAATAAGTACGGGTTAGTTTGTGCACCTTTTGGTGGTATTAATCATCATAAGGATAATGTTATGTTTGGGTTTGCACTCTTGTCGGACGAAACTCAAAATTCATTTGAGTGGTTGTTTCATATCTTTCTTGAATCTATGGGAAGGAAAGAACCTCTTTGCATTTTTGCTGATCAGTCTCAGGCTATGATGAATGTCATACACGTGGTATTTCCTTCCGCTTATCACAGATTGTGTCAATGGCACATCAACCAAAACGTGCCATCACATTTTGGGAGTTTAAATCAAGTTTCAGAATTCAGGAAGTTGTGGACAAAATGCATGAGTTATTGTGATTCTGTACAAGAATTCGAGTTAACATGGAAACATATGGTGGATACTTACCACATTGACAAACAAAATCGGTTTGTTACGATGTATAAGTTGTGACATAAATGGGCTACTGCATTTAGCATTAATACATTTATTGCCGGACTTATGGCAACATCTAGAAGTGAGGGCACTAATACTGTGCTGCAAAAGCAAATTGGGAATTGCACTTCTACCTTGTTAGATTGTGTTCAAGGTTATGAAAAAGGTCAAAGCAGTTGGCGTACACAAGAGAAAGAAAAGGATATTTTTTGTCGTCATAATCACCCTGCGCTTCTCTCACGACATAATCCTTTATTAAAGCAGGGTGCTGATGCTTATACGCACACTTTGTTCAATCTTTTTCAAGTTGAACATAAAGATCAATTTGATTATGAGTGCATAGAGGAACCTACAAGTGTCAATTCTTCAGTGAGGCGTTTTAAAATAATTCCATTTAGTGGGGATTCAAGAACTAGAATGGTGGATTATGATATCAACACTTCAGAGTTAACACGCACATGTCATAAATTTGAGACTTCGGGTATTTTGTGCAAGCATGCTTTGAGGGTATGTACTCAAGTAAACCAACGTACTATTCCTCAAAAGTATATTAAAAGGCAATGGATTTTGAATGCAAAAGATAAGATGAGCGACATAGCGAAAGATCATGACATTGAAGGAGGTAAAAGCACTTATATTTTAGAAATTGCATTTGTGAATTCTATAACAAAGTCGGTAAATGATTGAGCCATGCGAGGAAAATCTCATGAGGAAGCTCGACAAATCTTGACTCAATATTTTGAAAATCCAAGGGAGAAAATAAATGCTTTGTTTACAAGCATGAATTTGAGTGACACAGGTACTTGTGAAGATATTGGAAAACTTGTACGCGATCCTCCAATTGTGAAGTAAAGAGGAATTATCAATATTCACAAACATCATTGGGATGATAAAAGCAAAAGAGGAAAAATAAAAGGAAAAACAGAAACTTCAAGTAAGTTATTATTATTATTATTATTATTATTATTATTATTATTATTATTATTAGATAGGACAACAAAAGGAGCAAAACAATCTAGTAATAATTCACAGTCGGCAGAAGGTGAATATTTTTTACAGGAAGCTATTAAAGCTCAATCATCGCAAGTTCAACTTGGTTCACCTCAATTTGCTCCACACCAATTTGGACAACATTACACAATGTTAAATTCTTCTGGAGTTGTACCAAACCAATCTTCATGGTTTTCTATGCCACAATTTATACCAATAAATTCCATGAATTATAATAGTTTAGTACAACGATCGATCTGTAAAGTTGATTGGAGACTTTATTCAATTTGAAGTTTATTGAATTATGTCAATTTTAGTGTAAATGTTTAGCTTTTTTTTTTCTATTATGTTTTTGCATCTTATCTTATAGTTGGAAAAATAAAATTAATCTATATTTTTTCCTAAGTAGTAAAAGAAAAAATGAGAAGCAGAAATATTTCTAAGTAATAGTAAATATGTAGTGTTAAAAGATATTTTTTTGACAAAGTTAGTATTTTTGAGTAATAATAAATCTGTAATGTTTCCGATTAACATGAGAAAAAGAAAAAACTTGGTGCATTATTTAATATAAAGAAATACAATTAAAAATTAGAAAGAAGAATTTTTTTTTATGCGTTAACATTTGAAAAACAGATAATTAATCATAATTATCTGTTGGTGCAAGCTTATAATTAATCATATTATTTAATGTAAAGAAAAGGAGATAAGAGTATTATAATTAATCATAATTATCTGTTGGTGTAATCTAACGTGCTAGAAAAACTAGAATAATAATTTATACGTCATATAATTAATACATGTATTTTGTAAGAAATAATAATTTAACGTGATAGAAAAACTAGAATAAGAAAAACACTAAACAAAAACAAAATAATGCATAAAAAGTAAAGAAGAGAGAGTGTGACAAATGTCAGAATTTAAATGAAATGACGTGGTGGGTAATGACCTAGCATATAGTAAAATCCTACATGAGTCATGAGTAGCAATGTCCTCATGCCGACCTGTGGCCTTACCAAAAGTATGAATCATGATTGAGATTGATTTTACATTCTGCATTAACTTTTCACGACCCACCTTTTTCTTGATTATTATTTCAACTTCTTGATCATCAGTGACCCCTTCCATGAGAGACTCCCAGGGCTGTAAAATCAAATTTACAAACTATGGGTGTATAACGAAAATTTTGGAAGAATTCTGGGGTCTCAAAACAAATTTTGGTACATTGCAATTTCCATGTCATTAAACTTGTACATTGTGAGAGAGTTCGTACAGTCTCACTCACACTCTGACACTGAGATCCTATTATTTATTAAATCAATTTAAAATATTAAACATGTATAATTATAGTTAATTGTGATCTTGAGAACATTTATCTTAACCAATAGGTCAATTACTCGGTTTGGATTCCTCTTGCCACACTTGAAGGTGCGCAAGTTATTGTCGTTGTTGTTTTAGTCTTAACCGTAAACATCTTACCGATTGAAGTTCTTGTATTCTTGATCACTCCCACTATATCCATTATTATTTCCATCACTCTTAATCCGATTTCTAATCAATTTTCATTCCTTAATCCTTTTGGTAACTGAACTCTATATCATCACTATATGATCTATTATTCCATCACTCCCATATTTTCAATCATTCTGCATTCTTCTCCATATTACACATACTAAAAAAATTCACACACGATGAAGTTCAAAATCGTTCGTCCGGGTGACTCATGGAAGGTGGAAACCAAGGCCGCCACGTCGTTGCCGCCGTACGACTACGAAGAAGACGAGATGCATGCGGCCGAAGCCCTCCTCATACTCGCGAATGGTGGCGCCGGATTCCTTTCTTTATCCTCCTCCACCGCCACCACGGCCAAGAAACATCAAGATCAACCGTCGGTGATGCCTGCGCTGCCATACCTAAAAGAAATGTCTTGCACGTGCAATGTCTGTGGTAAAACTTTTGGGTCGCATCAATCCCTCGGCGGCCACAAGACCAGCCACCGCGTGGCGCCTCACGCCACCTCGTGTGGCGGATTTCATGAGTGTTCCATCTGTCACGAGACTTTCCCCTCGGGTCAAGCCCTCGGGGGCCATATGAGCAAGCAGTTTGAAGAAAGAAAATCTACCGGAGTGGCCTGTAAACGACGCCGAGTAACTTCCTTCGATGCTTCTCCTGCCAGCTGCGTACCTCTCATCGTCATCCAGGACTTCAATTTGAATGAGATGCCGGCGCCGGAACTTTTCTGAGGTGAAGAAGTAGTAGAACTATGGAAGTATTAGACGATTTAGATGAATTTCTTAGTTCTTTTCCGGTTATTGTAATGATATTGTTATTCATCAAAAAGAAAATGGATGTTGAATGTAAGTAAAATAATCAATGTTACGTCTGAGGAAAGATTACAAATCTCTGTATTCTTTACATCGAAAATATATATGGTAATATATCTGTTGAATGGGCCGGGTAAATGTAATATTTCAAACTAATATAGGTATATCTGTTCAAGGGGAGAAGATGTAATATTTCAAACTATAAGGGACGTTCGTGTTTCTTTGCTCTGTTTTTGGTGTTTCTTTCTTCTTTTCATCCCGGAGTAAGCCCCCAATGTTGTTCGCGTTTGGGTATACACGCAGTTATCAGTATTGAGTTTGATCCACCGGTGCGGTGGTTTCGTCCACTCCACGACTCTCCTATGAATCACTCGAACACCTTTAGATTCGTCGTCTCCTCTATGTCCCTCGCCATGGGAATAGCATTTCCGACTCTTGTCATCAAGGACAGGTTTCTTGTAGTAAAAATTGTCCAGAGTAATAGAAATTGGAAGTCTTTTAAACTTCACCTACAAGTTACTAGACTACTAGTATTCGTATTGTATGAATTTTCATATTGTGATTAGAATTCTTATTCTCACTTATACAATTCTTATTGGATTTATTTTATACAAACCTAGTCTTCTACTACATTTAATTAAACTGAGGCAGCCGTTTGGGGTGAGATTTTGGTTGGAGTACAGTAGTTTCGGAAGAGGACTACTTAAACGTGATTAACGGCCTCCTTGGCCAAAGTGATGATTAGCTTCTTTGTAATTATTTCTCGAATGTTCAATTTTCTTTTATTAGGTGTGATGTTTGCTTTGGCTCTTACAATTTTTCTATCTAATTTAATCGGCTGTCTTGGACGGTTATGAAAAATAAAATAAAATAAAATAGAACTGAATTAGAATAAATCTACTAATATAATTACGATTCCCTGTTTCAATGTTGAAAAGTTTGATTAGGTCATGATCTATCTCAACATAAATAAATAAAATTTTACTTGACAATCAAGCAAAAAATTGCGATGAAAATTTTTCTAACCCCATATAAATACTTACACAAACTCAATTAAATATCAACATATACAAAAATAGCTAACAATAACCAATTAAAAAGCCAAAAAAGATTGTCCAAACGAATTCAATTAAACAATTAATCAAATCTTATACACAATACAATAAATCGGGCTAACCACAATTAAAAAATCATCTAAAAACCGACGACAATTCCTAAAAACAAAGACTCAAATCAAGTTCCGGCGGCGGCGACAAGTTCAAATCGAAATCCCGCGGCGCGCCGCCTGACACGGCGGCCACACCGCCGTCATAGGAGTAGGTGACACTACTGGAGCGGCTTCCGCCGTCGGACGCCGCCTTACCGCCGCCGGGTCTACCAATAACACCTTCGTAGTGCTTCCTCTTGTGGCCGCCGAGAGCCTGGTAGGAAGGGAAAGTCTTCCCGCATACCGTGCACTCGTAGGAATTGTCGTTCTCCGCCGTGGCGGTGGCGATTGTGGCGGCGGCGGTGGAGGAGGAGGAGGAGCTGGGCTCGCCGCCGCTGTGAGCGAGCATGACGAGACATCCGGCGAGGTACTCGTCTTCGGAGACGCGTTTGGAGCGCTTGGCTTTCCGCCAGGAGTCGAAGCGGCCGTCGTGGAAGCGGCGGTGCACCGCCGGGAGGGAATTCAGAGCTTCGAGAGCCATAATAAGTGTGTGTTGTGTGTGAAAATATAGAGCAGATGTTTTTCTTGAAAGTTGAAAGTTGAAACTGTATGAGTGATGATTTAAGTGTTGTGAAGTGGTTGTGTGTATATATAGGGGATTGTTGGGGGCGGCGGAGAATGACGGTGGAGGAAGTAAAGTTTAAAAAGAAGTCTACAATACTTTTGTAAAACTTTATAATATTTGGATTAGAGTATTTTACCCTTTTGACTTTGAAAATAAAATTTTATTGGGGAACAAATAAATTAGGTTAATGAAACTCTTGTTTTTAACCTTATAATTTTAAAAAAAAAATTAAAGGTAAATCGATTGTTCCGATTCATAAATTCGATTGAATCTGTTGGTTTGACTGATCCGAATCGAGATGGTCGCATAGCTGATTGACAAATTACTTCACTTTTTATAAATAAATTAATTTGAATTCAAGCAAATCGTTCAATATATAGATCAGTTGTGGTTAGCTATTCAGTTCAAGTGATTAAAAAAAAAATTATCAAACAATGATCACTCTGAGTTTGAATCTTAGAGTTTCTTATTCAGACTGATAATTTGGGGTACGAATCCCTCTTACCCTAGTTCAAATGATTAAAAATTCATTCTTCTAAGTCCCGATTATGGGTTGAATCTCAATATTTTTTTTTATGATAATAATTTAGAGTTTGAATCTTTCTAACGATTTATTCGACCAAATCTCAAGTCGACTCAATGTTCTTTCTTTAAGACAATGATTTTGAGTTTGAATTTATGTAATTATTTTGGGGAGTGGACAAATGAAAAAGAAAAAAAAAGCATATATAGAGAATTTTTAAAACGGTAAATCTATAATTTTACAATTTGTTACGCGTACAAATCTAATTAATTATGATTTATTAGGTCGATAATATGTGTAAACAAGTAAAGAAGAGTACATATAGTTCTAGTGTGTACGAGTGTGTGTGATTGAGAAAACCGACCGTGTTGAATTAGTTTGCTTACACTCCAAGGACAGTTTCCAAGTCAACAAAAGGTAACATAGCTTGTTGTAAATATACAAACACGTGTGGTTAAAGGTTAAAATTACAAGGAAACTTTCTTTTAATGTCTTCTATAATTCTTTCTCGAAATTAATATTTGGTAAATTTCCTACTATATTCCTCGAGTTTAATTACGACTTGTTTACGTAGATAATTAAGCATTAGGGTTGGGGATAAAGATATATGGTCAATTTCTAGTAAAATTCAATTGTCACAAGTAAAATGGAAAATTGGACGTTTTCGTGTGCTTTGTTTGTTGCTTAGTGTGTTGGTGCTCCACCCCTTCATCCTTATCTTAATGCAAAAGAAACCAAAAAAAAAAAAATACGTAGAATATACATCTTTAAATGTATATCATGATTAGTTAATGTTTTAGAGTATGTCACGATCCGGACCAATTATAAAACGTGAAATTTGTACAATATTAATTGTATAAGCAATTAGTGAGAAATTTGTAGATTAAATAAATTCTTTTTTCGAATAGAGTGGATGAGTTTCTCTATTCGGTTTATAACAGAGTATATATTTAATGGTTGGTGTTATATTGGTATTTATTTGTTTAACCATTTGATTATATAGTTATTATTTCTTGGTTTCCGATTGGATTTCCTTGTTTTTTTTTAAATAAAAGGAAATAGGGTAGGTTGGTTATCTAGAAAGACACCTAAGTTTCATGAAAATTGAATAAACGTCCTACGCTAGACACGTGTGGTATGATTGGTCATAACTATCTTCGTTGCATGTTCTAGAACTTTACGGAAACTCTTACCATATTGGCATATTCTCCATCACTCAATTAATTTATGCTTGGACAAGTGTGGGTGTGGAGCACTCTCACTTAAAATACCTTAAATACCCTCTTAATATAAAATCTAATATTCAAAAATACCTAAGTATAATATAGGTCATTATTTAAATACTAATTCTTATATATATATATATATATATATTTTAATATTATTAACTAATACATGGTTTAGTGTTTAGTTGACCTAATGGATTAACACAAACCCTGTCGTTTAGAATTGAACAATCAACCAAAAAATTTAAATATAGCATGTTGTCTGATTTTCATTCTAAGTATAATATAGGTCATTATCTAAATATTAATTCTTATATATAAATTTCTTTTTCTCAGTATTATTAATTAGTACATGCTTCGATATTTAGTTGATGCACGACGGGTTAATATAAACCCGCTTGTTGTTTAGAATTGAACAACAGGCAATCAACTAGCTAACAAAGTAAAATTTAAATATAGGATGTTACAATATTGCCTACTTTTCATACCATGTTAGATATAATACGTGTTTGATTATTCAATTCATTTCAACAGTTAACTATTGAAATCGGGACATCAGACATTATTAAATTTAAGTCAATAGCTAGTTTCCTCATTAAATCACGAGAGCTATTTAATTTCAAATCAGATTTCTTTCACATGTTATAATAAATCTTATCAATAAGATTAGGAGACTTAAAAACCTACATTTAATATTTGGAGGACAATTCAGAGTTAATTGTACCAAAAATTCCGTGATATACCTAATTAGCACTCAGAACCCTTTGATTTGAAAATTCTCAAAGAGAACCCTGTGATTGTAATAAATTAGCACTCAATTAGCATTTCAAACCCTACAGCCGTG
>JBBMKE010416369.1:0-11223 GCA_037834125.1 Lippia alba | reverse complement strand
TTCCAACACAACATTGTAGATGTGGAAGTTCTTACAGGTCTTCTGTGGGTAAAAATAGAAACATGTTCTCAAGGGATCTTGTACATTTTTTACCAGATTGTATAGCTTATTTTATTATTATTTTATTAATATAGCAGAGTGTGAGATTATTTCCACTCAATTCTCAGTCCTCTGTTTCCCCTTTTGTATTTTTGTATGTTTGACATGCACTCCACAAATTGTAATATCAAACTTTAAATGACTGCTCTCATAATAATGTTTGCAAAACCTGCTGGTTTCGGGAAATTCGAATATAAGGAGGCAGTGCTATTTAGAGAAATATGATTAAAATCACTTTTATTCAACATGATAAATAAACTTACAATTGTTTACGAAACTAACCTAAAAATTAGAAGTGGATTGTCATGTTTCTAAATCTATGTGTACATATTGATTGTGTCGGAATCGGTTTAGTAACAATCAAACACCAAGTATGTTATATTTGTGAAGGGGGAAGACCATCATAGGCGTTTTTTAGCCTCAGGAACTGGGTTCCCAATAGAGAATGGATTCCACCAGCTAGGGTAACACCCAAAAAGATGAAGGAGGTGAAACTGTAAGAGCTTAAAAGTGTGCAGCAATGAGTTTCCAGTTTAGTGTGTGTTTCTTGTGAGAGAAGAAAGCTTGAGGAAAGTGTGAGTACAGTCCTCTATATATAGGTTGAGGGCGAGAGGTATTTGGTAATATTACCCTTGTGGTCCTGAAGGAGTGTCGCCCTAGACACGTGGTGCAGCGTGAAGGCCTGAGAGCGACGTGAGTGCGTCAGATCTACCTTTTAGGCGGTTATGCACAGCTGTGGTGTCAGCGGCAGTTAAGGGATTATTCCCTCAAACGATAGGGTGTATGCGCATGAGCCACCGAGCGTACAGATGTTCGAGATGGGGCTTCCCTATCCGGAAGAAGAGCATTGAACCAACGAGCGTACGGAGCTCGAGGGTTGACTACCTCGAGGAGGGGTCCTCTCATAGGATGGTCATCTTGGAGAGGGTTGTGACGAGGGTCAGGACCTCGTGCGTTAAGTGAATCCGAGGGTGAGCTTATATCGCGAATGAGAGATAAGGAAGGGGCTGGACTCTTTTCACGAGCCCCATTTCTCCAAGCGTTCAGCCCAAGTGCTTTCTAGCTCCCAAGAGCGTCTCTTAGGATTATGACACCTGGACGGAGGAGATGTGTACGTATTTTGGGTCCATCATTTGCCCCCCAAATTTTGCAGTGATGCTCGAGCATACTGTGGAATTTCAAAAGGTCCCGAGCGATCTTCAGGAATACGAAAGGGCAAAACTTTCCAGCTGTATTCTGTGTCAAGCGTCCAAGCAACGGACATATTCTGTGCAGCATTAAATGCGGTCTTGTCTCGCAGACGCTTTTCCGCAGTTGCATTTAATGCGGAGTGGGAGCGTGGGTGCGTGAGCCTTGGAGTACGTGGGGCGGCTACCAAAAGTGGGCAGTTACCTAGGCGGAAATGATTACATCTTTGAATTTATTGCCAATCATACGCGAGTCTATCCCATATAAATAGGGATTTGTGAATCCTATAAGCCTTTTACGCATCCAAAATTCTCTAAGAGCAATCCCAAAATTCTCTGCAATCTTTACTGTTTTCCGACGAGTTCAAGCGTAATTTTCTCCGTTTCAAGGTAGATTTCTGATTGCGTTACTGCTTCTAACTCATAGATTTAGGTTGAGAGATCCTTGGTTTCACCGTTGAGACTAGTTAGCTGTTCTACAAACCCTAGGTTCTTGAACTTGTTCTTCTTCTTCTTCAAGTTCCCATTTTTCAGACAACTTTAAACTCCCACGGTGGATGGTAATACTCCGAGTGATTCTGTAGTGAGTGATGTGGCTCAAGAAATAGAGGAGATGTCCTCTTATACTTCACCTGTGCACAATACTATCCCAGAGGTAGTTCCCATGGACTTGGCAGATGGGAGGAGGGATTCTGGCGGCTATTTCGGTTGCCAGCGTGAGTGGAGTAGGCCGCAACGAAGAGTTAGATGCGGCGGTGCAAGGAATGCACGAGCGCCCCCGGCAGACATAGCGGGGTTGTTTGAGCAGTGTGACAACGCTATTTTGATGATGCAATAAGGGAAAAAGATTCTCCCCGTAACGAACACCGCAGTAAGACCCCAGGATCACAAGGTCACCGTAGCTCTGAATCTTGATGAGGTAGGGACCTCCGGTCGCTCGATGGAAGAGGAGCCTCCGAAAAAAAGAAGAAAGGGCAAGAAAACCCTCACCTAAGTATGAGTGTCGAATCCCCACCAAACTGATAAAACACCGGCAGAGATTAAGGGCACAATAACTGTCGAGGAACTCCACAAATTAATGGATGAGGTTTACTATGCTCAAGAAATGGGGGCGTGTGTTCCTGGGGAACATGACCGTGAAAATGATCCCCCCGAAGGTTGGATGACTGTCTACAAGGATTCGATGACACTGGGAGGTTTACGGTTTTTCATTCCACAGGAGATGAAGGATATTCTTAACTAAGTGAACCTAAGTCCCTCGCAAGTTCTGCCCAACGGGATCGCATTCATAAATGCCTTCATAGCCCTGATGAAGGTCACCGGTCAGGAACTATTAATAAACAACTTCACACGACTGTTTCAGGTCGCTCGTTCTCCTAGCCCTTCCCCTGAGGATGGTTTCTACTATATATTATCCAAGAGACACCTGAAAATAGTAAATTCCCCCAAAACTTCCCATGGTGAAACTTGGAAGGGGAAGTTCTTTGTGACTGGCCCTCCGGAGGCGTTCGGGGTTCCTAAGAGATGGGTGGTGCATGGAGACGAGCCTCTAGTGAGAGAGAGGTCCCGGTCTATTATTTTCGAGGGTTGGGCCAAAAGCAAAGCTTTTATGATGAAAGAATTGAACAGTTTTGTAGAGACAAGGGGTTTGTTGCAGAATGAGGATGTCCTATTCTGTTTCGGACTCTCAAACCCTCCAAGAATGATCGAGCGTCTACCCACGAATATTCTGGAGAAAGATGGTTAGGACTTAGGAACGAACTGTCTACTAACATTTCTTCTAACCCCAAGAGCAGCACATTCCCTAACTCTTTTACTTGCTTTCATAATTCTGCCTTAATCATCCTTTAACGCTCGTTCTTATTTGTGCAGCTATCGACGTACTTATGGTAGGGAGAGTTGCAGCGAACTTGGCTACCCTCCTTATGGTCAGGACTCTGAGCGTGGCACCCTCGGAAAACCCACAACAGTCGACTTCTCAGGGGAGCGGTCGAGGCAGAGGTGGCCTACTTGACGGCGGTCAAGGAGGATGTGGCGATGGCCAAGGGCGAGGCAGGGGTTTGGTGGATGAGCCAGACTCCAAGAGTCAGGGGATTGCCGTCGAGCCTTAGAAGAAGAAGAGGCTAGTGAAGGCTGCACAGGTAGGCTCTAGGGCCTCGCGCAGCGCCCCCTCGGGGGCGTTTATCAAGGAAATTATAGAAGACCACTCCGATCCCTCGAGGAAGAGAAAGAGTATGAGGGACCCAATTCCCATACCGGGGAAGGGGAAGAAGGTTATAGTGGGGCCCGTCGAGGGAGACGAATAGTTACACTTCCTCATCTGAAGAGGAAAGTTTCTGGAAGTTCGAGCGGAAAGGAGACGATTGTTATCAGAAAACAGCGAAGGTCGGACCCACTGAGAAAGGGCCTGTCCGCTCAAATGCTCAGCTCCGGTATTTTCGAGCAAGCCCAATTCTCGGGCGACCACGAGCAGCTGAATGATTGCACGGCTGAGGAGGTTCTAGCTGACGCGAGCCATGCCCTCATTGCAGTAATCGAACTTTCCTTAAATTTACTCCCATATTGCGCATGTCTGTCTTGTCTAGTTTAAGTGTGCCTAAGTCTTGATTTTTCTTGCAGGAGGTGCTTCCGAGGCTCAAGAACCTAGAGAGGCGCTCCAAGACTTATGCTGAGCATAAAACGAAATACAAGAAGCTTCTGCAGTTTACTGACACGGTCGTTCTCCAAGAACAATACGATGAACTATCTGGGCTACACGGAACCCTGAAGCTTGAGCTTTCTAACACTAAGGACCGCTTAACGAAGATGGAAGAGAGCTGGAAAAAACTGAATAAAAAATACAAAGACGACTGTACAGTTTGGAACACTGAGAGGGAGGAGTTGAAGAAGGCTGCCGACGAGCGTGAGAAGAAGTTAGATGAGGCGAGCACCCAACTGGCGGATATACATAGACGTTTTGCCACTATCGAAGTGAGGGATGCCAAGGAAGCAATCTCCAAATTTGTACGGTCGAAAGCTTTTGATATGGTTACCAATCTTCACTATTTTTCTACGATCCGGTTATACTTCTCGAAGGGGATAGGGCAACTGATAAAGCTTGGATTGGCTCCTTCTGACGCTCGTGAAAATCCCAACCTCGATATGGCAAAGGATGAGAACCTGTAGGAGATCCAAGGTATTGGTGATGAATCTCTAGAAGAGAATATGCTGGAGATGGAGTACAAAGAGATAGTACAAACTCTCCAGGGAGAGTTTTTGGCAGCGAATAGGCCACAACAATGGCCTTTAACGCTCGACGAGGGCGCAGAGGGGAATGTACCACGCGCAGAGGAACCACTCAACGCAACTTCTCTCGCCACTACTCCTTCGGAGCCTGAGGGTCTTCCTACTCCAGCTACTCAATCTGGGGAAGGGAATGCCACTTGAAACCTTTCTTTTCCATTACTGCTTTCAACTGCTATTTTTCGTGTACTCCATATTTCTGCTACTTTGGCTAATTTTTGAACCATTTCAGTTCTTATTTTTCGATGTAGCACTCTATTGAATTCTGTCAAGTATTATGAATGTTTTTCCTTTAAATGAATCTTTATTTTTCTCATACCTTGTTGATTTCTAACATCTGCTAATTGCTTTTAAAATATGATGATCCCTTGTATGTTGGTTGATGCTTGAGTTGTTGCCTGCCTTAGAAATACTCCTCTGTTGAATTGTGGTGTAAATTAAGCGATTGTCTGGCCTCGAGGGATGTGTCCCGTTGGGGATCATCCTAGCCAACTGAAAACTAAGTGGCATATCCAGGAGTCCAATATGTAGGAAATGTTCTAAGAATAGGACGTATTCGAGCATAATGGCCAAATAGGAATCCTATATCCATAAGAAACTTGAACTTAGAAATTAATGCAAAATTTGCGAAGTATTTAAGTAGAGGATGATCCGTTATAAGGTTTCGAGCGTGAACTAGGGTGAGCCTAGTTGGCCTGCTTTGCGTGTGACTTTATCTACTGAATCTGCTCATCTTTAAAGGGATGAGAGTAGCATTACATGGTGCTATTTCAACGCGGAATTTCCTAAACACGGAGTTAGCTTGTTGAACCTCGAAAGTGAGGTACTTGCGAAATAAATCCAGGGAAAGATAAGTGAAATACACTAAAGACTGACATTTCATACTCATATTTCTATTAAGACAAGATACAATGTGCCTCAAGGGAAATGATATAATACTTATACATAAAACCTTCTAAGATTGCAAGCATTCCGGCCGGGGAAGACGCTCGCCTTGCAAAGTTTCTAGCAGGTAGGTGTTGTTTGCTCTTACCTGTATAACTTTGAAGGGACCTTCCCAATTGGGGTCCAACTTACCCACATGCTTAGAGACTTCAATCTTTTTGAGGACTAAATCCCCAGTCGGAAAGTTCTTTCTTTCACTCGCTTGTTGTACTGTGCAACTAATGAAGCCTTATACTTATGGATGTGGGGCCAAGCGGAGTCTCGCTTTCCGTCGAGGAGATCCAATTCGAACGCTTGGTTTCTATCGTTTGCAACGGGCTCGAAGTAAGCTACACGTGCAGATTCTTAAGCGAGCTCTGCAGGTATCATTACCTCGGATCCGTATATTAGGGCGTAAGGGGTCTCACCTGTTGCCGCTCGTGGTATAGTCTGATACGCCCAGTGGGCTCCTTAGAGTTCCTCGGCCCATTCTCCTTTCTTAATCTCGAGCATTGTTTTCAGATGCTGGAGTATGATCCTGTTGGTTACCTCAGCTTGACAGTTGGCCTGCGGATGGCCCACGGAAGTGAAGCGTTGCTCAACGCCAAGTTCTGAGCACCATTCCAGAGTGTCTGCTGTGATGAACTGGGATCCATTATCCGAGATGAGCACCCTTGGAATGTCGTATCTGTAGATGATGTTCTTCCATATGAAATCTCTGACAGTTAGAAATGTAATTTTTGCATCGGCTTCACCCTCGGCCTACTTCGTGAAGTAGTCCACAACTATAATTGCGAATTTTCGATGTCCGACCACCATCCTGAGGGGTCCCACAATATCAATACCCCATTAGTCGAAGGGCCACGATACATCTACAGGGATCATTTGAGTCGTTGGAAGCTGCGGAATGTTTGAGTGGAATTGGCATTTGGGGCACTTTTTGGAGTAATTGATGGCATCCTGCAAGACTGAGGGCTAGTAGAATCCACTCCGTAAGATTTTCTTGGCCAAGATTCGACCGCCTGAATGGTTTCCGCAACTCCCACCATGCACGTGTTTCAACACTTTCTTTACCTGCGAGGGCCTCAGGCATCTCAAGGGTGGGCCTTGAAACGAGCGTTTAAAGAGCCTCCCTTCACTATCCAGCGAGAATCTGAGGGCTTTGCTCCTCATCTTTCTAGCTTCGATCTTATCACTCGGACAAGTTTTGTCTCTTAAGAATAAGATAATAGCATTGAGCTAGCACGGCTCGGATGGATCAATCATGCTCACATGCTTCGAAGGCTCATCTTCCCCTATTAGGGGTTCCTCGGTTCTGAGAAAAGTGACCATCCACTCGCATGCTCCATCTAGAGCGAAAGTAAACTTTGAAAGAGCGTCTGTACGCTCGTTTTCTGCTCATGGGACTTGTAGTAGATGAAACTCCTTAAATTCTGCAATGATTTCTTTGGATTTTTCCAGATAACGCACTATGGTGGTTTCTCGAGCCTCATAAGTGCCATCGATTTGGCTTGCGATCAACTGCGAGTCTACGTATACCGTTATCCTAAAAGCTCTATTCTGACGATCAATCTTGAGTCCTTGGATAAGAGCTTCATACTCCGCTTCATTGTTGGTAACTTGGAAGGCGAGCTTGATCGCATAGTCCATCTCTAATCCAAAAGGATCCCTGAGGGTCACCCCGGCTCGCCCCTTGTGAGGTCGAGGACCATCCGTGTGCAAGAGCCATACACCTTCGTCAGGTGGTGTGGAATCCAATCCAAACGTTCCACCAATAAGTCTGCCACGGCCTGTGCTTGTATGGTTGTGAGAGGGCTCGAAGCTGATTTCAAATTGGCTTAACTCAATTGGCCATATGATTAACCTTCTAGACACCTCAGGCTTGGCCAACACCTGTTTGAGGGGTTAATCTGTGGGCACTGTTATTGAATGGGCTTAAAAATAGGGCCTCAACCTTCGAGAAGCATTGACGAGGGCGAATGCAAACTTATCTATTTCCAGATACCGTTTTTCTACACCTTGTAATGTTTTGCTCAGATAATAAACCGACAAGTGCTTTCGCTCGTATCTGCTACAAGTACAGCGCTTGTTGCTTCAGAGGAGACGGAAAGATAAATAAGCAATCGTTCGCAGGATATTGAAGAAGGGTAGATTCTTATCAGCGGACTGAGAGATAAACATGTTGAGAGAGATTATCTTCCCCCACTAGAACTTAGACCTCTCTTACATTCCGAGGGGATGGGATGTCCAGGATCGCTTTGATTTTCTCCGGATTGGCCTCAATCCCTCGCTGGCTAACCACGTAGCCAGAAACTTGCCACCGCGAACCCCGAACATGCATTTCGAGGGGTTCAACTTCATTCCATACTGTCTGAGGATGCTAAACGCTCGGCGAAGGTCATCTAGATGAGAATCTTGTCGCTCGCTTTTAACTATCATATCGTCCACATAAACCTCCATGGACTTTTCTATTTCCAGCTCGAACATCCTATTGACAAAACATTGATAAGTAGCTCCTGCATTTTTTAGGCCAAACGGCATGACCAAGAAGTAATACACTCTGACGTGCACCATAAATGAGGACAAGCTTTGTTCAGGTCCGTAAAATCATTGCACATGCGCCATTTGTTTGCACTCTTAGGCACGAGGACAACATTACAGAGCCATTCAAGATAGAGGATTTTCTCTATGTACTAGGCCTCGAGGAGCTTATTTACTTCCTCTTCGATTACTTGTCTCCTGAACCCATGAACGCCTCTCTTCTTTTGTTTAATTGGTTTAAAGGCAGGATCCACATTAATTTTGTGGACTATGATGCTCGGATCTATGCTAGTGAGATCCGAGGCCTTCCAGGTGAAGACATCCAAGTTCTCCCTGAGGAAGTCAATCATCATAACTTGAGCTGGTCCCTCGAGGGTGGAGCCTATTTGTGTAGTCTTCTCCGGATTGCCATATTCTAGTTCAACGGTGATATACTTTTCAGTGGGCTCAATCCTGACCTCCTGTCGGGGTGCTTCGAGCGCCCTTTTCTTTCCTGTGAGGTGATTGTCTGTCTCTTCCGTGGGTTGATCTTCGTCGCTGCTAGAGGATTTTTCGACCGCTCCAGGAGGACCGTCACTCTCGCCAGTTTTGGCTCCCCTCTTCTTATTTTTCTTTCTGTAGAGTTTGTCCCACTTCCGCTCGGGCCCATCTTCGTCTAGCTTCGAGAAATCCACAGTTTTCTTTATGGAACCTGGTTGGATGGTCTATTTAGGCTTGTGGCTCCGAAGGGAGAGGATGTAACATTCCCATGCTTCCTTTACATTGCACAATACTTCTCCGGTTCTCTCGGGAGTGGGAAACTTGAGCTTTTGATGGTAGGTGGAGATCACGGCTTTGAAGTCGACGAGGGTTGGCCTACCAATTGTGATGTTGTATGGAAGATCCACCTCTACAATTGCATAAAGAACATTAAGGGTTTTAGGTTGTGGGTCGCGACCGAAAGAGGTGGCCAAGCGTATTTATCCGCGAGGGACGATCCCGGAACCCCCAAAGCCAATGAGGGTTGTTCTAAGGGGTTCGAGGGGAATGTTTGTGATGTTCATCTTCTGGAACTTGGAGTAAGACAAAACATTAACTGAGCTTTCATTATCAACGAGAACTCGCTTTACAACATGATTGTGCACATCCAGACTAACCACCATAGGGCAGTCAGAAGTCTCGCTGGCCCCATGGAGTGTTACAATGTGCTCTAGATCCCTATCTGTGAAACCAACTATTTTTTTCTCCCCTGAGCATTGGTTGGCTTCCAAAGAGTACACAGGTTTAACTTGCTGGGACCTCTGTTCATAGCTGCACACGAACCTGCGGTGGGAAGCATTTGAGTCGCCTCCCGAGGGTCCTCCGACGATCATATGGATGACCGCATAGGGTTGATTCTCGAGTTTTACGGCTTTTTGCTTTTCTCGGTGGCTTCCTTCGAGTTGATGAAGGGGAGGGCTCCTCGAGCATGAGCGACTCCTCCTCTCATTGCAGGCGCGCTCAGCGCAATACTCATCATACTGCTCAAGGACCGGTAATGAGTCTCTGAATCTCTGCCTCGAGCTGGCTGTACTCGTTTGTGTCGTGGCCCTTCGGTTTCTCTTATCTTGGGCAGCCCTTTGAAAAGCTTCTTGTCCGCCAAAGAGTACACTTCTGTAATGGGCCTGTTAAGTGGGATGCACTCGCGCTCGTGCCTCCAGGGCGGTGAACGGGTTCCTCTTGGTGTTAGGGGGACTACGAGGCCGACCGTTTTTATTTGGCTCACCTCTCTCTAGGCCCTTACCATTGGACAGGGATTGGCCAATGTGTGCTCTCTAACCTGGTACATATCCTCAAGGGTGAAATGAGAATCTACTATTTCCCTTAGCTCGAGCAAGGTACGTGGCTTTCTCTTAGCCACTTCTTCCACAAACTCCTTGCTAACATGGTTCTTCATATTGATGGACTGAAACAGCACATGTCTGATGAAGTCCATCGATGGTCGATCTACCAACAAGATCTCATTGTTGAACCGCCCCATGAATGACCTGAGGGTCTCTCTGGGCCCTTGTATCAAGTTGTAAAGCATGGTCGCATCGAGGGCTGGAGCCTTCATAGAGTTGAAATGGCTGAGGAAGGCGTCCGTCAAGTCTCCATATCCTGGGATTGAACGTGGAGGCAACTTTTTGTACCACTCCCATGGGCCATTCCCTCGAGGGAAGTAACAAAAACATTGGCCCAGTAGTGTAGAGGGTGCTCGTAGAGATGCATTAGATACACGAAGTGAGTTAAGTGCTCAGCAGGATCAGTGGTTCCATCGTACCTATTGATTGATGTGGGGATCTTGCCATTCCCCGCTCGAGTCATGAGGACTTCATCGATGAGGGGTGAAGTTTCAGCTAACGGTTGGTACTCCCCTCTCAACCTGTCATACTTCATGTAGTTCTCTGGATGCTCCCCTCGCATCCTTGGGAGCGGTTGTCTTAGTTCGCGAGCTTCTCTGGCCATGGATCCCTTGCCCCCCAAACGGGGAGCTTGGGACCTCGCTCGAGAGAGCACCTGCATCATGTT
The DNA here is from genome assembly GCA_037834125.1 of Lippia alba. Taxonomy (NCBI): domain Eukaryota; kingdom Viridiplantae; phylum Streptophyta; class Magnoliopsida; order Lamiales; family Verbenaceae; genus Lippia; species Lippia alba. The sequence goes on along the minus strand of JBBMKE010416369.1, from coordinate 661 downwards.
CTGGAGATCTTCTAGCTGATTTTGGATGTTGATGAGCTGGGGATCATCTTCATTCCTCGAGTTTACTCTCCTCGAGATTCTGGATTGAACCTCTTCCTCGTCTCTACCTCTTTTCTCTTGAGGTTCCACCACATTTAGTTGCGGATTTGGCGGTTAGAGGTCTGCTCTCTGTGGCGCTTCCTTTCCCGACGCTGGAGGGGGTGCTGGCTATTAGGCTCCCAAGGCGTTTTGGGCTGCCTTGAGTGGATGAACAGGTAAGCCTCTCAATGGTGGAGCCGCTGCAGCTCCTTCCCTCATTGGAAAGTATATAGTGGTGAAAATGCTTCCACGCATTTTGAGTGGCTTGAGCCTCGCATTGGGAGTAGATGGTCATAAGTTGTTGTAGGGTTAATTGTGGCATCTCTATTCCCTGGATCTCTCATGGGAGAGTTATTGTCAAGTGCAGATTGCCAACATGATACGGTTGGATAATCAGCAGCATGTTTGACACCACGCCTAGCATTATGTTTGGCATAGCCCCTTGGGCATATCCTTGCATCACCCCAGGCTGCATGAGCATAAAACCTTGGGTGGGCATCATCATGGTGGTGTATGCTCCCACGTTTGTGATTCCGAAAATATTGGTGGCGATGGCTGCGCTCACTAGGGCAGGCAGAGGTGT
>JBBMKE010416358.1:0-11223 GCA_037834125.1 Lippia alba | reverse complement strand
TTTGGATATTTGATACCTTGATTTCTCTAAATTAAACTTCGCTATCTTCTTTTAGGCTCATCAATCTCTCTCTTCTCCATCTCTAAGACCATTGCTTCTCTTTATCTTCTTTGACTCTCCACTAGTGATTCTCTCTTTCTCCCTTTGTGGTCGTCCCTCTTTTTCATAAAGTTTCTGACGTGAACGTCTATTATTATTATTTTATTTTATTTTATTTTTTTGGTCGTAGAAAGTTTTTTCGTTTGTGTTGAGAGTGAAACCACAATAGTAAGTAGACGTGGGCCTATGTTTTTCTCTCTTAGGGATAATAAAGTAATTTTATGCAAAATGAGATTTGAATAAAAATTTAAATTTTCAAACATATTGTTAGTACTAAAAGATGACATTCTCATTCTCTATGGTGATCATCTCCGTAAGCTACTCTAGCTGACGGTTCTGATCAAGGTGCAAGAAGCACCTACTCATTGCATGAGTTCAAGGTCCCATAGCAAAAGATGTTAGGAGCACATGCTCGTTATGTTGAGTTTAAGTGTTTCAAATTGCCATACCATATTTCGAAAAAAATTCAGATTGTCATATTGATCAATTAAGTTGTAAGATGTGGCCAATATGGTGTTAAATTTTTGCCTAGAATAAGTCACGTGTTAACACCTGGTTGGTTGAGATGACAATTTTAATTTTTTTTAATCAAAGTACATATGACAATTTGAAATATTTGAAAGTTCGGGTAAAATTTTGAGAAAATGCTCATAGTATAGGAGACAACTTGTTTTTTTCCTCATTTAATTATTCTTACAAAATCCAAGATTCATCGCCGTCTTACAAATTGTGTCAGAATAATAAATTGAATTATTTTTGTTATTGTCTTGCAAGTCGGGCTGCAAGAGATTTAATTGCGAAGAAGAAACAACAGTCTATTGAGTGGGTGAAAGGAACTCTTGAGATGGAAAGCTTTACCAACTACACTTGTGACCTTGAATATATAACTAAATTGAAAAATCTCATGAAATGTTAGCAACAACTTAAGGATTGTCTTGCGGCTGGTCCTGACTGTACTACCTTCCAGGGAATTGACAAAGTTTGTACTGAACATTTCAAAAATGTCAAAGATGTTGGAGATGCATTCCAATTGAAAAGTGAAGATGGTTTCCTACTGGGATATAGTCTTGAAAAGGATAGTGGATACAATGGCTTTACACCTTCATTTCAACATTGGGTCGACATATGCGAAAAAGTTAGAAAACGTTACAATGGATGTGATAGCAGGATCCGATGAAAGTGGGGTTAATTTAAAGATCACGTTGGAAGAATCACTGATGATTCCTCTAAAATGGAAAGTCGCGAACAACAAAATTCGCTTGTTGAAAAATGCGAAAAAGTTGGTTGATGATATGAACGAAAACTTGTTGATGAAGAGTGGAGTTTGTCTAATTGAATGTTTAGTGTCCTTTAGTTCATTTTAGTTATGTTTAGTGGTTACGTTGTTTTTTTATTAATGTTCTGTTGTGACTGTGGAATTTATCATGATGAAAAAAGAATTTATTTTGTTATTAATTTACTTCATCAAACATAAATTATCGACCTAACAATGATCTCTCTACTCTACCTACCCTACTCACCCCCTCCAAAAACAGAGATGGTTAGTTCTGAATCAAGTTTTAGTAGTAAATTTATCTTATCAGTCCGAATCGGGAATAAGTCATTGATCTATGCTAGTCTGAATCTTGTCATGCATGTGGTGGAATTGACTTGGTTGCCTTAACCTAGAATTTCGCTGCTAACATGATTGTCGTATATGTGTCTGTGTTCGTGTTGTTTTCAAATGGGACTAAGAGTATTACTCCTAATAGCTCGAGGTTATTCAAGCCTATTTTATTTCGCGGGCTTTTTTGTACTTTTCCTTTGATCGATGTTTGGATTGACACTTTGTATTTTTTTGGCCTTTGTTGTAATAAATGAGAGGATTACTCGTTAAACTTTCAACGGTATCTCTGATCATTTTTTATAAAAAACTTGGAATAAATTTCTTTTCACGGTATGTTGAGTTAAACATTAAAAGAAAAAAGGATTTTGAATAAAATATATAACTAAATTGGTTGCGAATTGTTAGAAGATAGACTAGAATATTGGAATTGATTTCGTTTCCTTAGTTAGAGTTGATCTCTTCCTGATTTGTTGGGGATTCTGTCTATTTAACTAAGACGATTGTAATCACTCTTTGAATCAATAAAACAAATTACTTTCTTTACAATTTAACATGGTATTAAGAGCAGAGTTTAGATCCTTGAGACTCAGCAAAACAACATCATCGTCTCCAAACCTTTCCCAAGCCAAATCAGCCTAAAACCAAAGCAAAGAACACTGCACAAAAAAAAAAAACCATGGCAGAAGAGAAACCCGAAACTGACCTCTCAATACAGATTGCAAATCTATTAAAAACCAATTCCCAATCCCAAACAAACCTGTCCAGCTTTGAGAATCTATCGATTGGATTCAAGTTGAACAACGAAAATTACCCAATATGGGCGAGATTGATGAGGATGGCAATCGGCGGGAGGGGATATCGGTCACATATAACCGGAACACCCTCGGCTCCAAGCGAAACGGATCAAACATACGACCAATGGGAACAAACAGATAGAATGTATTCACATGGATTATACAAAATATTGAAGTAAATCTCGTGAATAATATCTTACATTATCCAACGGCGAAGGCACTATGGGACGGCTTGGCAACGACATACGAGTGTAGCTCGAATCCGTTACAACACTTTGATCTTCATCGAAGGGCAAACACCCAGAAACAAGGGCACGACACACTTGAGGATTTTTGGAATAAACTCCAATCGATCTGGACAGCCATCGGTCGAAAACAACCCAACCCCATAAAGTGTCCCGAGGATATCACCACCTTCAACCGGCTCACCCAAGAACAGCGCCTCTACCAATTTCTCACTGGCATCAATGAAAAATTCGATCATATCAGGACTGACCTACTGAAGTAGGAGGTAAAACCATCGCCGGAATCTGCCTACGCCTCCATTAGGCGTGAGGCCGCGCGTCTCCATATTCTGAAAACGATGAGTGGTGGCGACGGCGATTCCAACTCCGACATCGAATCCGGCCTCATCGCAAAGAAATATAAAGTGGGGCAGATCGGAAAAACAGTGCGCTCAGGGACAGCTGGAGATGCTGGCCAGTGTTCATCATTACACGAAGAAAGGGACAATCTGGTATGTGGAAACTGTGGAAAGCCCTAACATACGACAGAGGAATGCTTCGAGATCGTGGGCTATCTCGATTGGTGGCCGGGAACCCGCAAACCCAACGCCGGAATAGCGAAGGTAAACGGTGGGAGCAAGCGAGCAAATACAGCTATTTCCGACAACCAAGGAGAGGCGCAAGGCGGCAGTGCCGCCGCCGCAGGCACCACCAAAAGGGATACCAGTGCGGCGACTGGCGGAATCCGGACAGATTTGAGAACAACGGCGGAGGTAATGGGTTTGGGGGTAATGACCCAAACCCTAGCTCTATAATCTTCAAAGCCTCAAGTTTCCCATATTTGCAAATAAGCCCCCCAACAGTTTAAATTGTTATTATGCCCCGAATTCCCATATTTCTGACAAACAGGCCCAATGGATTATTGATTGTGGTGCAACCAACACTATAACCTTTGATTATCGTGATATTCACGATCCCGTTACCCCGAAACAGCCCTTTATTCAAGCAGCAAATGTGGTCCGAATGGAAATTGAAAAAGAAGGAGAAATTTCGCTAAATTCAAAGATTAATTTGAAAAACTGCCTCTACGTGCCTTCTTTATCTTGCAAGCTCTTATTTGTTAGTCATTTGACGAATGAGTTAAATTGCACCGTTCTGATATATCCTCATTTCTGTCTTATACAGGACATTCATACGAAAGAGATAGTTGGGCGTGGTACTGAGCGAGACGGACTTTACTACATCGATGAGGTGGATATCCCATTTAAAGCACTCCTAACCAGAGGAAACAGGGACATACAAATTTGGAATGTGGCATCGTCGTCTAGGTCACCCTTTCATTGGTGTATCTTCGGTTATTATTCCCTAGCTTGTTTCAGAATAATGCGCATGCTAATCTTTCTTATCAAACATGCTTAGTTGCTAAAAGTCATAGAACTACTTTTAAACCCACTAATACTCGGGTTCAGTCAGCTTTTTCGTTAGTACATTCTGATGTTTGGGGCCCAGCCCCTGTTACTAGTCATAATCGATTTAGTACTTTGTGCTTTTTATTGATGATTTTACCCGGATGACTTGGGTCTATTTTCTGAAACAGAAATCTGAAGTTTTTGATACTTTTGTCAAATTCTTTAATATGGTCCAAACCCAGTTCAATCAAAAGATTCAAATTCTTAGGTCAGATAATGGGCGGGAATATGTTAACAAAAAAATGGAGGATTTTTTCCATACACATGACCTTATTCATCAAACCAATTGCCCAAATATACCACAACAAAACGGGGTTGCTGAAAGAAAAAATCGAACCTTGCTTGAGATTTCTCGATCCATCATGACAGAATCTCAAGTCCCTAAATATTTCTGGCCTGAAGCTGTAGCCACTGCCACTTACCTCACAAACAGACTACCCACTAGAATTCTAAATCACCAAACTCCCTTATCTGTTCTTGAAACACAAACACAAATCCCTCCTCACCTCACTATGCCTCCCCGAATTTTTGGGTGTTCTGTATTTGTCCATATCCCTAAATATGAATGATCCAAATTAGATCCCTGTGCAGTTAAGTGTGTCTTTGTGGGATATGCCTCGACCCAAAAGGGGTACCGTTGCTATGACCCAATAACACGCCGTATTCATGTCACCATGGATTGTGAGTTCTTGGAAATCGAGTATTATTATCAGCACTCTCAAAAGGATCAGGGGGAGCTTCGGGAAGATCCTTTTATTTGCGCATAAATAGAATCAACTCCAGGGTCCTTACACGTTAAGCTCAGTACCAGCACTAATGAACCTCCTTCGGATGATGTCCCTCTAGAGGTAACTAAATCTGAAAGCTCTACTCCTGATTCTGGTAATATTGATGATAACTCAGGTGCAGTTAATCCTGTTTCTAGTGATACAGAGAGCCACAAGTACACTTTGCCCCAACGGAGTAACCGGGGCGTACCGCCAAACATATATTCACCTAAGTGGGTATCTCGAACCTCCAGATACCCAATGGGGAACTTAGTCATTGGGAGTATGTCAGAAACAACAAAAGCATTCTTAGGGAGCCTCTGTACCGAGAAAATTCCTAGGACGGTGACAGAAGCCAATGAGAAGAGAGAGTGGTCTGAGGTAGGGATGCAAATGAGCCGAGCCAGCTCGCGAGCTTAATGAGCTGGCTCGGGAAACGTTCGGGCTTGGGTTCGATTCTTGCGAGCCGAGCCATGGCTCGGCTCGTGTAACTTGTGAGCCAAGCCCGAGCCGTGTATTTCACAGTTTATGGCGCAGGAGCTGGCTCGTGAGCCAAGCTTAAATTAAAAAAAATAAAAAATATATATATTATATACATACATACGTTATATATATATTTACCAATATATATCATTACTATATATGACATATTTTATATATTGCATATATGTATATACCAATATATATAATTACAATACATTACTCTATATATATACACACACACACATATAAACATTACATATGGTAAAAGAAACAGAGTTTATTCATACCCACTTCTCACTTTCAGCCTCCCAGAAGCGAACAACTTAACCACCTCGCCACCGCCGACTACCACCACACTATTATCTCCTAGAGTTCAGCAATCAGCAGGAGAAAGCCGCTGCATCTCCACCTCCGCCGCCACGTCCTCCAGATGCTGCGCCACCACCTCCAGATCTTGCCTCGCCACCACCACCTCTAGATCTCGCCGTCCTATGCCGTGCCACCACCACCTCCAGATCTCGCCGTCCTATGTCGTGGCTCCAGATCTCGTCGTACAACCACGGTTTATCTGCTTCCCCCTTTTCTTTTCTAGATTCTAATTTTATTTTTCTTTTTTCTCTTTTTCCAACATTCTGTAAATTTGTAGTCCTAGATTGGAAGTGGTGTTAGGTTTTGATTGTTTTATACTGATGTTTAGTTGGAATTTGGAGGTAAGTATAGATTTTGCAATTTGTAAATTTTGGATCGCTACTTGATCGATGGCAGGTTTTATGATTTATGGATTGAATGCTGTTCTGTTTTTCAGACTTTGTTGAATCTCAAAAAAAAAAAAATTCAATTTTGAAAAGGTGGAAAACTGAAGGGTTGGCTCGCGAGCCGAGTCGAGCCAGGCCAGCTTGAGCTAGGCACGAGCCAAGCCCGAACAAGAAAAAATGAGGCTCGGTGGCTTGCGAGCCAAGCCGAGCCAACAAAAAAGGCCAAAGCTCGGCTCGTTTGCATGCCTAGTCTGAGGCTATGGAGACCGCGATGAGTGCTTTAGTGAAAAATGGAACGTGGGAGAAATGTGAACTACCACCAGGAAAGAAACCAGTAGGATGTAAGTGCGTGTTCACTATTAAACACAAAGCAGACAGAACAGTCGAGAGGTATAAGGCTATACAGACGCAGACTGGGCTGGTAATCTAAACGACAGAAGAACCATATGGAAACAGTGGTGAGAATACTGCGATATCTAAAAGGAACAATGGGAACTAGGATCATGTTTGGGCGACATGGTCACTTGGATATTGAAGCCTATACAGACGCAGACTGGGTTGGTAACCCAAATGACAGAAGATCAACCTCAGGTTACTTTACATTAGTTGGGGAAAATGTGGTAACTTGGAAGAGTAAGAAGCAGAAGGTGGTTGCCCTCTCAAGCGCTGAGGCTGAGTTTAGGGGCATTGCCAAGGCTGTAGCAGAGATCATTTGGCTCAAGAAGTTGATGAATGAAATTGGGCTGAGCCCGAGTCCCCCGGGGCGCCTAAGATGCGATAACAGAGCTGCGATTAGTATTTCTGAGAATCCTGTACAGCATGACAGAACCAAACATGTGGAGGTTGATCGCCACTTCATAAAAGAGAAGCTTGAAGATGGCACGGTGGAAATTCCCTTTGTGAAATCAGAAGACCAACTTGCAGACATTCTAACTAAGGCGGTTTCTGTTCAAGCATTTCACACGGCATTGAGCAAGTTAAGAATCGGTGACACCATTACTTAACTTGAGGGGGAGTGTTAGAAGATAGACTAGAGTATTGGAATTGATTTTGTTTCCTTAGTTAGAGTTGATCTCTTCATGATTTGTTGGGGACTTTGTCTATTTAACTAAGACGATTGTAATCACTCTTTGAATCAATAAAACAAATTACTTTCTTTACAATTTAACATAATTAATATTTATCAGTAATTATCATTACAATTAATTTTTTTTAGACAATCAATGATTTCACTAAATATATAATTATCGTCTTCAATCGCTAGTATTGGATTAGTGTTCAAAATGTCAACTTGAGTTTATTTTAGTATTCCAATTTTGCAATTTTTTTGGGTTGATTAATGTTTAGCAACCTATACTTATGCTGCGATTGGGACAAGTATCGATAAATATTTGTTCATCAACAAGTGTACGTTAATTATTCGCTCTTCAAGAACACAACTTAATACTCTTATATTTTCTTTTCCTTTCTCAAAAAAACAACGAGATTTTCTCCTTCAATGTTTCTGCATCCTCTATTCGACTTCCTTGTGCCTGTTCAATGCAAATAAAAAGAATTATTAAGTATTAGAGTATATATATATATATAATGAAGATATATAATTAATTACCTGAATATGTAGAATACAAGAAGCCCTCCCATCAAATGACTTAAAAGAAGATGCACTTTGCACCAAAAATCCTTCCATTTCCAAATATGTGAGAGCTCCACATAGAGAACCCTTCTCAGATTTTGGGATTGAAATCTGAATAATTATTTCTCGATCACTCATTTGAGTCGTTGAGATTGCTGATGATGAAATTTGATCTGTTTTTCTCCTTTTAATTGATCTTTCTCTATAAGTTATTGGCAATTCTTCTTCTTTTTGTATGGAAATCTTTGACGTGATTAGGCTCTTCTTCTTTTGTGAGAGTTTGTCAACTTCATCTCGTAGCTCTGGGATGTACTTCAGCACTCTTGAGACTGTGGCAGGAATGCTTAGTTTTTTCTGCAAAAGATAAGTCAATTCCAAAAAATTGTTAAGTTACCCAAAATTATACAAAATATAGGGATACTTAGGAATATTCACTGGGAATTTAATCCAACTACGACAAAAAGCTCACATATATAGTTGAATATATATTAAAAAAGGCTGTGAGGTTTGAAAAATATGTACCGAGATATTACAAAAATATATATAACAACTAATAATTAATAATTACTTAACCTATAAAGTATATACTAAAAGAAGTAATTCCATCATTATCGTTTCTCAAATTAAAGCATGGATTAAAACTTACGGACTGATCTTCTGCTGGAAGCAATGATCTAAGATCAGAATACAATTTATTGATCCTCTTACGACGATCTCGTTCGCTCGCGTTGTGATTAAGCTTCTTCACCATCTTATCGGTGTGACCATCACCGTTTCCCCGATGATTGGCACCTTGAAACCTCGAGTATTCGTCGCTGTTATTAATTCTAGCTCCCAATGTGTCAGAACAATCATGGAAGTATCGATCAATGGAACAGTCTGAAGTAGTTTCTGCAATTAGGTAATTTTCTGTACCAGTACAAACATTCATGGTGGATAAATTAGGGTTTTCTTGTTCATGGTGGCTTATAATTGGATCCTCCATGAGCCAGGTTAGAGTGGAGAGCTGATCAAGTGGAGATATGGCTAACATTTTGCTTCAATGATGTCGGATTAATGGAATCTTGGTTATGTTACAGAAATTGGAAGTAGGGAAATATAGGGTATTTATATTCGTAGTAAATATTATTCAATTGAATAGTTTATTTTGCTGCCATCAGTGTCTGACAATATTAAAGAAATCTAATAACTCCACTTGTATTCTGGGCCGCGGTTAATTTAGATTACTCCCATAGTTCTAATTTAACATTGAGTAGATTTCTTAATTATATCAACCTTAGCCGATCTATTGAATTCTTAGGGTATTTAATAATTTATAGAACAATCTTAACCACTAATTTGTAATTACATCAACATTCACGAGTATTGGATAGAATTCAATGAGATAAACCCGCGGAAATTATTGTCCATGCTAAAAGGGATGACCATGTGTGTATTGATACCATGACTTATTGAGAACATTCAGTTTGGGAGGGGTTAATTCTAGGTCAATCCTGGTTAGGCAAAATCGGTATAATGAGAGGAAAGACGTATTATATTTATCGTGTGATTGATGTGAAATTTAGTAGAGTGGCAGATCAAATTATAAATGTATGACATTTATCATTATAATTGATTAAGTTTGGCCGAGGGAATATCGTGACTTGTGTGTTGCCATTTTTGATTCACCAAACCGGAAGTAGGAGTTAGTTTTGGTGACGACATAGTAAATTTGAATGGGTTATTTGTTGTGATCTTATGTAAATTAGAAGAAAAAACTGAGACCCTCGTCAAGTGCAGATCTCTTTTCTTGACAAGGTTTATATATATATATATACACACACACGAATTCTGAAGGGAAAGCATAGTCTAATTTATAAGTGAAGAGGATTAATGGATGGCATGCACGAGCCATGGTTGGCATGTCACTCGTTTGCTCGAGTTGGTGTTCTCCATGCACGTGGAGACACGCACCCAATTTAATTTCCAGCAATTAATTAATAAACGCTCGGAGTTAATTCGAAAATTGACCTTTTGATTTATTTATTACAATCTGAAATCTGACGTAATGTTAAGCATTACTTTATGAGTGATATGCAAACCACATCGATATATTGGCGACAATTAGATTTATTTTTCTAATTTTAAAAATACTAAAAACGTTCAATATTTTTCTTGAAACTAAAAATATCGTAATTCGTACATGATATTAATTTAATCGGAAAATTATAAATTTGGGATAGTAACATACCCTCATTTACATTTTTGGACTTTAATTTGAAATTTTTCATTTCAAGGACACTACCCGTGAGTTAAGTAGGAACACATGTCAACTTGTAAACTCGTGTGTTAGACTATCCAAGATGTTTAATGTCCAAGATATCGAATCCAGTTAAAAGGGAAATGGAAAGTCAAACACATCTTGTTAGCCAAGCCAAACGAAAAGCATGTAATGAGAGGAACAACATTATGAAAGGAGAGGTCAAAAAACACAAAGAAATTTACACATCAAACGAGTGATCCGATCGCCAAGCCCGAGCTCAGGAGTAAGATGGATACCTTGATCTACAGACATATCAACAAAGCTTGTAAACCTCATATTCGAGGAATAAACAGGTTGAATTAATAAAATTTGCATCTACAATATGATTTTCTAAAGTGAAAATGGCGGGAATCTGCAGACCTATCAACGTCGTGCGTGCAACCTCATCGGTGTGTACGACATTGAGGTTCTCAGTGATAAGCCGCGGGCACGAAAGCGGGGGAATGTTGACCGGCGAGAGTAAGAAAACAAAAGAAATAAAGGTTACGAATTTCAAAGTTATTATTTTTAAAATTAACTTTTAATATAAAACATTAGAATAGGGGAAGGTAGGGATGCGGTGCACGTTGAGAGAAGACATCTGTCAATAAAATGAAATTGAAGTGGGAAGAAGATATTTACCCTCTAAAACAATATTGTTTTGCTTGTAGCAAGTATAATCATCGACTTCAATTTAGGTTGCACCAGACGATTAAGAGAACTCTTATTTTATGTGTGTGTGTATATATATATATATATATAGGGCGAATTACATACATGTCCCTAAGATTTGACCTAATTACATTGCGGTTCACGAATCTTTGAATATTACATACCAGTCCCTAAGGTTTTGATTCCGTTAGAAGTCCATAATGGCCGTTAGGGTTCCGTTAGAATTTTACAAATTTAATTACAAACAAGTCCCTCAAGTTTGACAGATATAACACAACGATCCCTTAGGTTTTATGACTGTTACATTGAATATATGACCAAAATTATAAAATTATCCCTAAAGTTTACAAAAATAACAAAACAATCCCTACAAAATATGATTTTAACAACAAATTAGGGGCATTTTGGGAATGACATAACGGAACCTTAGGGACCACAAA